>CM055901.1:19240096-19297596 GCA_029582155.1 Panopea generosa | reverse complement strand
GGTACGATGGTTTTATGAGAGACCTTCACACCTGTACACATTTACTTCCCGAAAGCTATCATATCTAGGCGCCAGGCTGTTAGATTTACGGTACCCATCAGTTTAACTAACTGCTGATGAGCGACCAGCCTCATCAGGAAAGAAATGCTACCAACGGGATTCGTCAACCTCCCACTTCCGAGGCAGACCAGTCTTAACCAGTAGGCCACGGAAGACGGTAATAGATGTAAAGATAGGTTCGATTCGTAAACATCAGTATATCTGACTTCAGCATTATTATGTATTCCTTAACTAGATTGGGCTTCTTTAAATATTACAAAATGAGTCCTATGTATTGGTTTATGTCAGTTTTGTATATTTATGAAAATCACATTTTAAATTCTTACATGTATTATAATAGTAGAAATCGTACTTTTTTCAATATTTATATAATTACTCTGTACATGTATTTAAAAACTTGATAGTTGCATTAAATCGAATAACTAGTAGTCTGGGGCATCGAACCGGTGAGAGTTCATCTTCACTACCATCCCATTCCAAATGAGTTCTTTAAGAACACATGGAAAATTGGACCAAGTCAAATTATGATTGTAATGTCAAACGCGTTTTGACAATCCATAGCTTCCACGTGAAGTTTGAACAAAACAAACAGTAACTGTTCTTTGCTTAAAGACAAAGTTGATTTATATGTTGATAAAGACAGATACGCATGAACAAAATATAATTTGTTTTCATTTATATATTCGCTATGCTCAAACGAGAATAAATCATTCGTTTCCTTTTCAAAATTGATACCTGGAATAAGCGAACACGCTACATAGTATGGGACTGTCCCTAGCATTTTCGATTTAACTCTCTTCATAGTATAAAAAGGTTTTAAATCTGGTAAAAAAATGAAAATACGTGTAAATGTAGACTATTTCTGAAAATGTGTTCGCGCATTACCTATCGTTTAAAACAATTGTGTAGTTACGTGACTAACTCCGTTACATTTTAAGAAACGATTCTGTAAATGAATTTATTAACGCAAATTTTGAACAAAGTGTTTTTTCATAACTTATGTCATGAGTCCGATGGAATAATTTGGAGGTGGTAGAGGAACAGGGAGACAGGAGACAGGAATCCAGACCCCCTCCCCCATATCTGAATGTTAAACTTAGGTATATATTTCTGTGAAAAATTGTGGAATATCTATGCACCCGCCTTGGAATTTCAACTATCTTAGAATTATAAACAATCCACATAGGATTATCATCACCGGCTGAAAATCACGGGTTGTTTATGCGTTGTGTTAAAACGATTCCGTGCATGGAGTACATATATAAGCACACTCGTTTAAAGCACAATGTATGGCAGACTAAACGTTGCAATATTGTATAACTCTTTTTTCATTTTCAAGTTTTATTTGTCTTGGTAAATTATACATATTTTATATGGTGTTAAATTTTATATTGATGTTGTTTGTTTAACATTCTTATTGTTAAACTTTAAACTAAGAACACACATATTAAAAAAACTACAACAAACATATATAATTGACGGAAATAAACAATAAGAATAAAAAATAAGTAACTCGCAAACTTTTTCACATAACATATTTGGTGCGTGCTGGGCTCGAACCCATGACCTCAGCATGTGTCTTTCCGAAATAGAAACAAAATTGCGGAGCTTTATACACAATGATATTTATTATTTTCTTATATGTACATTCATTTCATGTAGATATAGATATATACTTTTCAAAGAAGAAATTAATTGAAAATTTATCAAAACCTCATATATTAACTCGCAGCACGCTGGGCCCGGTTAGCTCGGTCTGAATACGTCTTCCTATCAATCCAGGGGTCGTCAGTTCGAATCCCAACCAAGTCACATTCTCCGTGATGATTGATATACGGCATTGCGTTTCATTGTCATTCGTCTCCACTGATTTAAATGGGAAAGTTTTCAGTTACTTGCGGAGATCGACGTGGCTCGAGTACGGTTAACATTCTAGGATCACAGAAAAAATTGGCTAGTTTAAATGATCTTCTGTTAACCCTCGATGGCATAAATCACTCTATATACTCAAATAAACAAACAACCCGCTGCACTATATTCATATTGCTTACTCTTGTGTGATTTTTAAAAACAACTGAAATATCATATTAATATGATACGGATAACCGATATACACATCGGCAGTGATATCTCCGCATGTAGGTAGGTATATACGGTCGGGATGCTGATTCAGTATTAATCTAACTGGATTTTTGGACTTTGACTGGACCAGTCTATGTTTGACATTCATTTTGAACGTATAAAAGGCGGCGCACTCCCGGTAACGACAAACAAAACACGAGGAATTAACCTGCTCAGCTCCGAGATGGGGCGAACACTACTTTTTGTCCTTGCCTTAGTGGCGGGTTCACAAGCAGGTAAGTGAAGTTTATCTAATGAAATTATTTTCTGCATAATATTTTAACTTTTTGTTTACTATTTAGTATAATATACACTTTCCTGATGAATCACACATATGGAAGCATACATTTTCTTATGATACTGTTTAGGGTATCAAAATATATGATTATTTATTCAACATTTTGTGTTTTCACATTTGATTTATCTTATTTCTTATTTACCGTTAAAATTTAACACAGACTATGGGTTACATTAGTCCTTGTACCTGGCATCTTCTGATTTAGGTTTGTTGTACCATCATGTAAAAGAATGGAATTCTTTTTTCTGTCCCACAATTCTTAGTACTCTGACACGTTTACCAAAATTCAAGGTCCGCTGATGCAACTGACCAATCAACTGCCTCGTATATCACTGCTATTTGACAGTCCCTGGCGGGAGAACTAGAAACGTTTCAACATTTACGTACATTAAATAACGATGTTTTATTTAATGTTACCATTTTATTGTTTGTTAATAAATGCAATACTAGTCCAATATTTCAAAACAATCTTTCATATGATACCGTCAGAATATTCTTCCATTTGTTCAACGTTTTGGTTGAATAATTAATTTAAGATAGATCAGTCTTTCATTTAAACATGCATTCGGAACAGCGTTTGGTTTCTAGAATTACCTATTTATAAATATTACATGCTCAGAAGAATGTTTTACTCAACGTTTTATACGTTTTTATCCTCTGAAACAATATAAAATATACAAAACATAAAATTAGATACGAGTAGACATCGGAACTTACACAAGTATGAAACTCCCTATAATTCTTGGCTCTTTTTTATGATGTATATCTTATAACTAGCTTATAATGAAACTAAAATTATAATTCAATATTATTGAATTACATGCATTTTGTTTTTAAAAAAATATTGAAGAGAAACAATAGTTATCGTATAACTTAATTTCATACCTGCATGATGGGATGATTAATTAATATAATCAAGTATGTAATGATACACGCCCTTAACTTCAATTTCATTTTAAAATGGGGCACATCTTGTAATGAATGACTGAAAGGCATATTTGTGGTATTCTGTGACAAATAATGTAAAATTTTCTAATTATAAATTTCTATCGGTATAATGGAAAAGAACATACAAGAAAACATCTCTAAAATTAAAAAAAAAAATTGTTTAAATATTTTCTAAACTAGAATGACATCAACTAGTCTGTTTTTAAAATGTTAATTCCTTTTTTTAATGTGACAGTAAGAACTGTTTATTTACGTCTCTTTATTATATGTTCAATGATGTAAAAATTGACTGAAAACGTTGATATTTTCTTGAATCAGATTTTATTGTCATGTATCACTCAAAAGTACATATAGAAGAAAGTGCCAGACAAAACTAACCATTATTATGGTATCTAGTTTGACTATATGATATGTGTACGTTATTTGTAACTATTTTTTTTATATTTCTAATTCAGTATCATTTATTTGAGTTCTCTCATTAATAAAAGTATCTAGTGTTGACCTTTTTACCTAAACATTTTAGGTCCAATACAAGATATGAAAACCGTCGATAATTGTGCAAAACAATGTGCAGGTGAGTTACTTTCCCACCCCACACTATTTTGAAACAAAATCTGATTAAAAATGTATGATTAATTACTTTTCAATAACTGCTCCCAATTATCAGATAACAATTTTGATATCTAAATTTTCTGACTTTGTAAAAAGTCGTCCTTCAACTAAAAATCAGCAATATGTACCTTGTGTTCTGCCTTATTTATGTTGATATTTAATTGACATTCAGTGAAAATGCAATTACAACGGACCTCATTGAATAAAAAAAATGACAATTTGTATTAAGTTACAGTTTATGGCGAAGCAACTAAAGCTTGTTCAAAATAGTTCAGATTAATGTTAAACCTGGACATATTATATGGAAAACAAATCAATAGATCTGTTACATTTTCAATTTCTTTAAAATTAAAAATATTTTTAAATTTCATTTCTTGTCATACAGTTTCTACTCTATCGCTCATTCAAAAGAGAGAAGTAGAGCCGACATTTAGTGACATTTATGACCCTCAGTATTATCGGTCAATCCAGAGGTCATTAAATAACACCTGACCCCAAAGTCGATATCTGTACTTACCCGAGTAGTCTATATCAACATTAACTGAACACTGTTCATTTATCTATCTGATACCGTCATTAGCCAGATAATATTCCTTTGACCTACTTGTAGATTAGTACAAATAATCACATGGCTGTCACATGACAGAGCGGCAGCAACCGATAATCTCATATCTTGATAATAAGTTGTTTTGCTGAATTAATTCAGAACTAATCAAATATACTGTGTTTCAATTTATATTGAACAAACTGGCTACAGTATATTTTAAAAGAAAATTTTATGTGTTCTGTTGCTGTTAGAAAAGACATAACACCATGTTATGTGTATTTTTGTAATAATTCAAAACGATTGACATTCTGTATCCATGTCTTGATTTCAGTATCCAACAAATTTAACTACGAACCAGGAACGACCTATCAATTCCATTACAACAATGAGATCCGCACATCGCTACAAGGGGCCTCAGAGGAACATGCCGGTCTAGACATGTCAGCTACAGTCCACATAGACGTCATAACCAAGTGTGAATTAGTGATGAGGGTAAGTTATAGTCTGCTACAGTAAACATTGACGTCGTCTCTTAGTGTTAATTAGTGATGAGAGTAACGTGCTATATACTACAGACGTCGTCTGTAAGTGTGAATTAGTGACGAGGGTAAGTTATAGTCTGCTACAGTATACATCGACGTCGTCTCTAAGTGTAAATTAGTGGTGACAGTAACGTGTTATATACTACAGACGTCGTCTGTAAGTGTGAATTAGTGATGAGGGTAAGTTATAGTCTGCTACAGTATACATCGATGTCGTCTATAAGTGTAAATTAGTGGTGACAGTAACGTGTTATATACTACAGACGTCGTTTATAAGTGTGAATAAGTGATGAGGGTAAGTTATAGTGTGCTACAGTATACATCGACGTCGTCTCTAAGTGTTAATTAGTGGTGACAGTAACGTGTTATATACTACAGACGTCATCACCAAGTGTGAATTAGTGATGAGGGTAATTTATAGTCTGCAACAGTAAACACCGACGTCGTCTCTTAGTGTTGATTAGTGATGAGAGTAACGTTGACGCCATCGCTAAGTGTAAACTAGTGCAATGAAAGTCGAGTTACAATATGCTACCTTCCAAATTCCAGTCAACATTGACGTCATCGTTAAGTACAGTTAATACAATAAACTGTATGTCGCTTTATTTAGTTAGTCATTCTTATTTCAGAAAATAACGTTATAATAATGTTATGCATAAACATTTTTCAATGTAATTGATAGTGCACAAACACATTAGTTTCTGTAATATGTTTACACTGTTTCGTTTCAATATCAGCTGAGCGACGTAAGACTGAAGGAGCATGATCCCGAAACCGCCACGATGAGAATTGTTACATCAGACTTCAACGATAACTTGGAAAAGAACCCACTGAGAGTTTCATTCCAAGATGGAAGCATCGATGACGTATGCTTAACAGCACCAGAGTCTCCAAGGGTGTTGAATATCAAGCGTGGTATACTTTCTGTCTTCCAAAACAAGATGGACGATATCACCAAGGATCAAACCGTCTCTGAGGTGAGATGTTTGTAACAAGTCAATTAAGCAGATGTATTATATTTCTAATTAAGAGTCCGATAATTACAAACAACACATTGCACCACTGATTAAAATCCTATTACTAATATGTCAATTTGTTTACCTTTCTAACAGAGCGATGTTGCTGGAAACTGTGAAGCCAGTTACTCTTCAACTGAAAAAGGCTGGTACAATCTGCTCATCAAAAAATCCAAGAATCTTTTGGGATGCACTGGTCGCCACAGTTCTAGATCGGCTGTACAGGGAATCCCATACGGCTCAAAGTCTGTAAGTATACCGGTAAAAATAAACAAAATTCATACATTTTTTTAAGTCAGTTCTTGTGTATTGATATTTATAATGTAAATGTTGATTAAATGTTATTTCCGCTTTTTTAGGATATCCAGTCATTGCCACTCGTAAAAAGCACTCATGATTGTGAACAAGATGTTGTTAGAGCAACAGGTCGTCTGAATAGCGCCATATGCCGAGAAAGCCATAAATTTGCACCTTTCTCCAGACTAAAAAGTGGTGCCATCACTCACAACACACAGACTTTGACATTCGTGAAGGAAATGAAATCCAAATCTACACCAGGTATATACATTCTCTCATATAGTTATGAAATATGATAATGGTGTTTTTTTGTCTATATTGAATTTTATCCAAATCATTATTGCATTAATTCATTTCATTTCTCATTAATTGTTTAATATTTCAGCCCCTGTAATGACAAGAGCAACACTTCAGTTTGATCATTCATACAATGCTGAGGAGCAGAATGGCAACAAAAAGGATCTTGAACATTTGTTGATGGATATCTGCCTAACAACCACAAATGGAGTCAGGCCCGAAACTCCACGTCTGTTTACAGCACTAGTAGAAAACATGCGAACAATGGAAGCATCCGATTTGTCCAAAGTGTACCAAAAGATCAAAAGCCAGGCCATCTGCTCTGAAAACAACAAGAGAGTAAGGTAAGTCAGTAATTGAATC
The DNA here is from genome assembly GCA_029582155.1 of Panopea generosa. NCBI lineage: Eukaryota > Metazoa > Mollusca > Bivalvia > Adapedonta > Hiatellidae > Panopea > Panopea generosa. Next base: position 19,290,495 of record CM055901.1, on the reverse strand, counting down.
TGTTACACTGAATGTAAATACAAATATAACAACATATACGTACCACTATTTATTGTCAATTGTTATCGAACGAACAAACATAAGAAATAAAGTATAAGTTTGATCATAAATGTTGGTTTCTTCTCATCCACAGCAAATTCTTCCTTGATGCAATCCCTATGATAGGAAACTCTGCTAGTTTAAACATAATGACCAAACTGATCACAAGTAATGAAGTAACCGGCATTGAAGCTGATATGTGGCTTACGACATTGGCCTTCATCCAAAACCCAACTGTAGATATGCTGACGGAAGTTAAGGTTAGTTTATAAATATTTGATAACAGTCTATCTTATACATTTTTATGTAGATTTCGAATCTGTATGTGTATGTGTGTGTGTTTTGACGTTTTTGTTTTTTTATATGACAGCTTAATTGATGATTTGATAACAATAACATTTTGTGTTCGACCTTATTGAAAAAAGAATTATATTTTCTTGTAATTAACCATGTACATATCATTATATTACAGCCCCTTCTTTCCATGAAGAAAAACGAAGAAAAGGCAATGCTGTCTGTTAGTTCTCTTGTCCATAGCCTTTGCAGGAATAATAAAGAGTGTGATAATATTCTTGAAGTGAGAAAGATCATTTCTTTGCTGGAAAGCAAAATTGGAACTTGCAAAGTCAAAGACTCCAATTTTAAGACAGTAAGTTAATAAGAAAATAATGTTCTTTAATCAAAATTTTATACAATCGGGAAATATTTGTTTAGAGGTAAAGACTGAATTTTGGACTGAACAAAAAAGTATATGTTACGTAACTGCACACAGAAATGAAATTTGCTCCAATGTCAGTCGATACTCATTGTTTTAAAAGCTACATACACCATTTTATTCATTCTTTGAAATGGATTGTTACCAAGTATAATTTAACATTTCAGACTGTGTTGGCTATCAGAGCAATTGGAAACGCTGGGTTTGGAACGGGAGCTATATCAACTTTAACCAAATGTATTCAACAATCCGCAAACCCAATTGAAATAAGATTGTCGGCAATTGAGGCTTTCCGCAGAATGTCATGCAAAGCAGATGTAAGTTAGTTTATTCAATAGTTTTGTTTCAATCATAATAAAACTGTTTGTTTTACCACGTATTGAAATAGTATCGGGGATACATGTAAGTTAGTATGGCATTGTCATTTATCAGTCCATATAAGTGAATATTTTATATTTCACAGAAGTCGCGAATAGTGCAAATCTTTACCGACTCAGAAGAGGATTCCGAAGTAAGAATTGCTGCATACAAGACCATAATGGAGTGCCCATCGGACGACATCTTGCGCAAAGTTAAATATACTCTTGCTAAAGAGGAGGTAAACCAGGTCGGTTCCTACGTATGGTCCCATTTGACAAATCTGATGGAATCATCTGACCCACATAAACAGGCAATCAAATCCATATTGGAGGATGCCACTCTTCAAAAGGACTTTGACATGGACAAAAGGAAGTTCTCTAGAAACTACGAAGGTTCTATCTTCCTTGAAAAGTTAAACACCGGAGCTACTGTGGAAGGCGACATGATCTGGTCATCCAAGTCATTCATACCGCGATCTGCCATGCTTAATCTCACTGTAGATTTGTTTGGAAGCGCCATCAACCTGTTTGAAATTGGAGGTCGTGCTGAGGGTCTAGAGTATTTCTTGGAATCGTACTTCGGTCCTAATGGCTACTTCAGTGAAAACGATGTGCAGGCTGCCGCAGATGAGACAGCAGTACAAACAATCAAGGCAGACAAAACAGCAAGAATAAATAAAAGGGTAATTGATTTATGACTGTCCTTTCTTAAACTAATTCAAAAGCCAGTACAAAATGATTGCATTATTTCTATCTTGCCTTGGTTTTCATTCCTTGATTTTGTTTTTCATACTATTTATGTATTGTTCCAAACAGATGCGATCAGGCATGGATGAACTCCGGGGATCCTTGTACATGAGAGTGTTTGGCAACGAACTGAGATACGTGAACTTCCAGGGTCTTGACTCTCTCATCTCTCAAAACAGTTTCAACTTCCTTGATATGTTGATGAGTCTGGCAAAAGAAAATGATTACCAATTTACACAAAGCACAATGTTCCTCGATAGCAGTATCATCATCCCAACAAGTTCCGGTTTTCCATTAAATCTTACTGTAAATGGTACATCAACCGTCGACATGAAAGCGTCTGGTAAAATGGACGTTATGAAGTTGAAAAATAGCCAACCAACTCTTAACATTCATGGCATTATCCGACCAAGGTATTTATAGTTACTTATAGTAGGAATTTGGACAAGCTTGAATCAAAATGATTAAAAGTTTACAAATTACCAATTGAAATTTCATATTATCATACATTGACGAAACAGAAATATTGTTGAAATTACTATTATTTTCACACTTAGGTACTTGTAATAATTATATTGGAAACATTTAAAATTAAATGTATTTCATTTGAATGATATATTAACTACGTATAAACAATTGTGTTAAACCGCGCCTTTATGTGAAATTCATTAGATATTATTATATTTTCTGTACTTAGCGCTGCTGTTGAGATCTCGAGCATGATGAGCATTGACGCTTTTGTCACCAAAGTTGGAATTAAGATGATTTCATCTCTTCACACGAGCACAGCTGTACAAGGAAAGGTTTCACTTTCTCAAGGAACAGTTCTTAATGCTGAGTTTGACCTGCCGGAAGACAAAATGGAAGTTATTAGTGTAAAGTAAGTTCATCAATGTGTTTTATTTATAACAACTTATTAATTGTTATATGTAAGATGATGCAGGTATGCTTGATTTTACCAAATATTACCGTTAACCCCGTTTACAATGTTCTTATTGCTACTACTTACACTTTCTATTAAAAGTTTTATCTTATTTACCATCTACAATATTTTGACAGGTCTTCTTTCTTTACGGTTCATCGTAATTTGGAAAGAGAACAAAAGATGATCACAGAAAACAGACAGGAACATAGTGTGTGCTCAGGGAATAAACTCGCCAAAATAACTGGACTGGAACTCTGCGGGGAATTGCAATATCCCAATGCTTCACTTATCGAAAACGCACCTTATTTCCCTTTGACCGGTCCAGTAAAAGCAGGAGTGACACTATACAAACGTGACTCATTAACGGGTTACAAAATGGAAGCACGGTCAACACATGTAAGCTTATATTGATTTATTCAAATTCATTTCATCTGTTAAGTCATTAAGTAAGATATTATATTATATATACTTAAAACGTAATTCATACAAACTCAAATATAGTGATCTTCAGTAATAATTAGAAAAATAATGATGTTAAGTATTTTTTTTTATTCCTTTAATTAATTGCATGGATACAAACATGATTTGATTCCTCAACTTTAAATGAGTAACATGTTCCAAACCGTTATCACTTAAAGCAACATGACGATTTGTAGATAAAAAAGAACAAGTGTCGTAATAATAACACTGAAGGTAAAATGTATCTCTATTATCATCGCAATGTTGTGCTAAAACAGTCATACTCCAATGTTTTGATTGATTGATTGATTGAATATTTAGCGCCATTTTATGCCATCGAGGGCTAACAGACGATCAGTTAACCTAACCACTGTTTCCTTGGATTAACCAGTATTCGAGCACACCCCATCTCCGCAAGTAACTGATAACTTTCCCACTTGAATCAGTGGAGAGAGACGAATGATAATGAGACACAATCAAACATCACATAGACTGTTGCCGGGCGGGGGATTCGAATTCACGACCCCTGGATTGAAAATTAGACGCGTAACCGACTGAGCTAATCGGGCCCGGCCATACTCCAATGTATAAAATAAACCTTTGATTTCCTTACAGACAAAAGATGCCAATGTCATCCGCCTGGCTTTCTCTACTCCTAACTCCAAGATCGATCGCAGTTTCGGAATAGACTTCAACTTAAACAAAGTCGACGGAACCTTTGATTCCAGCTTTACTTCACCCTGGAAGAGGGCAGATTTCAAGGGTAAATTATTCCATCGTTGTATTTTAACGTCTTGGCATACACTATATCTTAGGGAAATATACAATACAAACTTATCTTCTGACATTCCGGAAGCAACGAACAAACTTAGAAAAATGATAATAATCACATGATCACTGTTTTATGTACAGTAACTATAATTTCCGGAGCGACGCTGATTTTTTGTTGAAACCGAAACTATTTATTTGATTTATTTTACAATTGAAAATAATGTATAAAAGATGAATGCATCATGTGCAAAATTGTGTTGTATTTTAGGAACAGTATCCAACGACGCCAATTTAAAGGGACTATCTGGAAAACTCAACTGGGACAATACTCTCCGCTATGAGGTGAAAGCAACTATTTCAGCTAAAAAATCCGTTATTGGCATGTCATACACGCCTTCTGTTACTATTCGTGTCCCAGGGAAAGAGCCAATGGACCTAAGTGGAACAGTTAAATATGCCCCATGGAAACTTGCAGATGTTGATATGTCACTGAATGGAATTACGAAATCACCAATTATTTTGAAATGTAAGTCCAGATATACATATAATATTAAAGTTGGTAATGTTACTTTTAATAAAACAATATGTACTAATATTTACTTAGTTTTGAAAGGCATACATTTTTTGTACAGTTCTATATACATATATGTGATATATATTATCACACATTGGTCTACACAATATGATATATAATATCAGTGTCAGTATACATCAATGATATTATGGAATAGATATGGTAAACTTTAGAATCATTATTACACGTCATCCCATAGATTTGTTTATAAACACTTGTTTCTTAGTAAACTGAAAGCGAGAATTTATAAGCATTGCTCTTTTCAGCAACACTCATGAACAAACTGAAAATGTTGAGAGCCAGCATTACTGTCCAGACTGATAAAAAGGGACAGTACTCTATTGATTCGTCACTACAGAAGGACATCTTCAAGAAAAAGATGATTTACAAACCTCAAATATCCATCCGAACTCCAAATGCAGAAGTATTTGCCCTCGGTGGAAGTATTACACATACCTTTGGTTCCAAGGTTGTGATAGAAGGCATTGTAGATAAACTATTTACAACACCTATCAAGGTCAAAAGTGAGTGATGTCCAATATTAAATAACGACAAAAGCAATATGCAAGAAACATATTCACGTATTCCATATTCACGTTACGATCGTCTGCATCAACACGTACCGGCAGCATTTTAGTATCACATTGTTCAAACTTACAATTTTAAATTGAAAAAGAAACGTTTCTTCATAGTTGACTTGGTTGCTTCCAAAAAAACTATTGATAATATATAAATATAAGAGAATTAGCATTGTTAGAATATACCAAATTACATTGGGATTAAAAACTAATAATAAAACAGCATAGTTGTTTAATAGATAGAGTTCAAAGCAATCATATACATCTCTTTTTATTCAGTTTTTCTGTATTTTGTTTTTCAGCTATATTTGGAAAGAAAGAGTTCAGGAGAGGACGGACATTATATAATGTAAATGTTAATTTGAGATCTCCCGTTGTTGACGTTCTGCTGAAGTCAAAGTTTGACAACCGAAACATGAAAACCCTTGCTACAGACATCGACTTGAAATACGTAATAAGACGATATGCAAGAGACGATATAAAATTCCTTTCAAAGGTCACCAATTTGAGCACCAAGACACTGTCAAAATTCAAGACAAATGTGTATGTATTTTCTTATGCTAACAATACATATATTCAACATAATTAATTATATTTTACTTTAAAAAAAAATATGGCATTAATTTAAAATGTTTACATTTTGAGAGCCGAGTTTCAAATTAAGTACTTACTTTTTTGATTTACATATCAACAATATAAATCAAGTATATAACTTTGAAAATTGTAAAAAAAAAATATATAATTAAAACATAAGGTGTATAATCAATTTTTCAATTATAGAATGCTTTCATCAAAAAAGCGACCCCATGTTAACTTCAAAGTCCTTGGGAACTTCAATCATAACAGCAAGGTATCCGCGATGGACGTAGATCTGAAATATGGATCTAATCCAAAGGATGAAAGCAAACAAATAAGCATGTCCACGTCTTTAAAGAGGGCAATAAAAAGCTGGAGCTTCGCTAGTTTAACATTCAACGGACATCTCAAAAATGGAAATGTAAGTTGTTTCATATTTCATTTTAAAAAGCAAATTTCGATTTCATACAGCCTTCAAAGCTGATTTTTAACTTACCTGCTCTATGTTAGCCATATAAAGTCACTTCATACTTTGACTCAATGTTCTTCTATGTAATCAAGACGATTATTTAGTATGAGTCGAAAATAGGATACTAGCGGGAGTGACCGGGTCTTATATCTGTCATGAACAGACATTCCAATTTTATCTTGTTCTACTGAAACGAAGATGCTTTTAAACTCCCAAAAGTATATAAAATAAATAAAAGAATGTGTATATAAAAAAATATATTATCTTAATTTGACATTTTGATTTATTGGTTAATTGATGACGATATCCTAAAGTTGATATTAAACCATTAAATGTATTTTATCCTTTTCAGGATATGCGTATAGTTACCAAAATAGATCATTCACACACAAAGAAGTCTTTGGAGTCCAGCGTATCACTCCGCTTGAACAAAAATGCTGTGACGTCAAAGTTAAATCTGCAAAACAAGTCTGACAAACAATTTACAAACATGATAGGAGTGTTCGAGTTATCATACCCAGGTAAAACTGTAATGTTATCTCAGACCATTAATGAAACTAAACCTGATGAATTCACTAGTGATATGATTGCCCGAATCGGAAAATACAAAAACAACGTGCAGACTACATGGAAAAGAATTTCCCAAACATCATTGGAAATAACATCCAATATCAATCTACACAGTTTGGAGCCTCTCCGTATACATGGTGAATACAACCTAGGACCACAGAGCTACAAAGCTAGCGGTTCAGTCGTTAAAGGTACAAGCAAATACATTGCCTCAGCTACTGCTCAAGTTGATATGGACAAATCAATTCAAATGACAACAGACATCGAATACCCATCTAGACATATCGTTGCCAACTTGGAGGGAACAAAGACCGGTATTAAATACAACAGTAGAGCTGATATCCGTTGGAATGCTGACAGAGATGATAGCCAGCGTGTCACAGTAAGTGGAAAAGGCCAAGTGTCTGATATGAGTAACATAGATGGATCCGTCACTGTCCAATTCCCATCCAGGACTATTGCAATGAACATAAAGCATAGTGCGGGTAAGAAGTATGTTTCACACATCGACTTTCAGTGGGAGCGTAACCAGGTCATAGCTGTCGATACAATCTTTGGTGATTACAAAAAGCTAGATAATCGTCAAATCCAGAGCACATTCAAACTGAAAACTCCTTTTAGATCACTCAAATCACTAGCTGTTACCATGAACCAAGAAATGGAGGATAAACAGTACAAATCTAAACTTGATATTGAATGGAATCCCAAAAAAATCATTTCGACAACATTTACACTTAGAAGGCCATTCAGCATGAGCACTTTATATGCCGATTTTGTTGCAAAGACACCATTCGCAGAATTTAAGAATATCCACGCATCAGTATCACACAGACTCAATAACGGATTTTCTTCTGTTGGAAAACTTGACTGGAACAAAAAGTCTGTCGTAGTTGATTTGTCATTTGAAACAAAAAATAATGAAAAGATAACTGACATCAAGGGACAAATTGATATCAAGACTTCTTTCAAATCATTGAAAACTGCCACGGTTACCATTTCCCACAACAGTAATGGCAAATTATTCAAATCGAATGCAATGCTTCAGTATAATAAGAAACAGTATGGAATCCAAAGCACGCTTAGACACAGATTGGATGGATGGAATGTCAACAACAACGGAGATATACAGATTGTTATTCCTTCTGACACTATCACAACAAAGTGGGAGCATAGCAACACTTTGAAAGATACAACTACTTCATCTGAGACGACATGGGGTAACAACAGACGCGTTTTCGTTAAATACAGTGGCCTCCAAGACATAACGATCACCGAAGGAACAGTTTCATCTGCGCTGGAGATACAGACACCATTTAACACACTGCGTGATATCATTTTCCAGATAAACCATGTACACAGACAAGGCCAAATCGATACAAACATGAAACTTACCAATGAAGGATCCACCTTGGCCTCTGCAGAGGTTAAATATCTCAATGAAAATGGTCAGGTCATATCGAGTGTAATAATGTCTAACCCAGTTTACGATGGCGATGTTGTCATAAAACTTAACTCTGCTTATACGAACTATCCTAAAACAGGCCATTTGGAAGTTTCCCTGACTCCTCTACAAACGATAACAATCGATGGGTCATATGACAGGGCTACGAATGGAGACATCGACACGAGTGTAACTGTTTCACCAAATAAAATGGACACAGTAACAGTACAAGGAAGCCGACGTCATAGTCGAAAGGGTATCAAGTCTACCATTGCATTCATTCGTGGATCTGAAAGCGTTATGCGTTTGGAAAGTCTTCATCGTTTGGAATCTGAAAAAATGATTCAACTTAAATTTACCTCAGATTTTACAGAACAGTACACAGCTGAAGCATCTCTACAAAAGAACGAACGTATAATGCAGGCAAGGGCGAACATAGAGGCACAACCATACATAGGTAAATGGTCAGTTGAAGCATCTCTTGATACTTACGAAGATATAAATGGAAGAATACGATTAAACACTCCTTATTCATCTGCCAGATACAGTCAGATCGGCATTACAAGTTCAAAAACAAATGCAGCTAGGCAATCGTTCCTAATGATTGAATACTTGCCAGGTAAAATCATTGAATTAAAAAGTCAGACAACCTTGGAGAACTTCAAAAACGTCAAATTATCAATTGAGCTTTCTACTCCGTTCAACCAATTACCTTACGCTGCCATTGTCCTTAACCATCGTGGGGATCTCATGGAATTCTCCAATCACGGGGAGATCGAATATGAAAGAGGTTCCAAGATAATGGTTGATTCCACCTTCTCATCCAGAGATGGATATCAGGGTTCTGTATCAATCAGAACACCATTTTCAGAAGAGATGCTAGGTTCTTTTAGTCATGTTTCTTCCGATGATACACTCCAATCACATGGTGAAATCACTTGGAAAAAAACGTTGTCAGCTGACCTTAAGCACAAAGGAACAATTGAAAAATTTACCAGTGAAATCAAATTTTCGAATGGAGAAAATGAAGTCGTCGGAGATGTAGATTTCAATCTTGGTCCAAAGATGACAGTAGCTATGTCCGTACAGACACCTTTAAAACGATGGGAAAATGTAAAAATAGTTTATTCATTAGAAGGCACATTGGCAAGATTTACAAACCAAATTGAAGTATCTAACTCTTTCTATGGGAAAATTGCGATCGATGCTAATGCCAACACAGAAAATGTACTCTCAGCAGATATATCGATACAAACCCCAATCAAAGGCTACAGTAATATGAAGGCTTCAGTTTCACACGAAGGAACGTGGTCAAGGTTCGAAACAAAAGTAGAGGCTCAAAATGGTAAACAAAAAATTGCCGGTGACGTTAAAGTAAATACAGACCCTGCTTTTAATTTTGAGGCATCTGTGCAGACACCTTTCAAGGGATACAAACAAACAAGAGTGTCTCTAACCCATGAAGGCGAAGCTGATAACTTCAAAACTCACATTGAGGCTCAACAAAACAAGGGCGTATCAGAAGCAGATTTGATTTATAGTTATAAAAAGAAGTTGGATGTAGACCTAACAGTCAGATCACCATACGTTGATACCATCAAAATATCTATTGACCAGTGGGGAAGCCTGAAGAAGTTCACAAGCAAACTTCGTGTTAAATATGGAATCAAAAGAATGTCGTCAGATATAGGTTTCCAGGTTAAACCAACATTTAACGCACAAATTTCTATAAAAACACCCTTCGACTACTTAAAGAATCAACAGTTGTCTTTAAAGCATGCAGGAACATCAAATAACTTCAAATGTAACATGCAATACAAATGTAATGGAAAGACATATTTAGGCGATGCATCATTCCAGAATCTGGACGACTTGACAGGAGAATTTAATCTTAAAGGTCCATCATTCCGCCCCATTAACATGAAGATCGCTCATGAAGGGTCTGTTTCAAACTTCAAATCGTCTGCAGAAATGTCTATGGGAAAGAAAGCCATACAAGTTAATGCTAAACTAGATACACGCAACGGTGTAAAAGGTAATGTCGATGTAACAAGCCCATTCTCTGGATATGAGTCCATCAAGGGAGGAATATCACATACTGGGTCAGTCATGAACTTCAAAAGCCATGGTGATGTCAGTATCAATAAGAAACAAGGACAAATAGACTTAACATTTGATGGCACAAAAGATGTTATTGCAACCGTCTCCGTTATATCACCATTTAAAGGCTACAAGACGATTGCATCTTCGGTCAAACATACAAGGACAACGCAAGGTTTCAGTACCATTGCTACTTATGGTTTGAATGGAAATACTCTGGAAGGAGAAATCAGCTTTGACAACAGTTCCCCATTGACCGCCAGTGCTTTGCTTAAATCATCATTCCCAAATATTGATGACATTGCTGCAACATTTAACCACAATGGTAAATTCAATAAGTTTAACACACGTGGTGAGGTTACATATGCCAAATCAACTTCAGAAATCACTGTTGTCTTTGATTCTACGAACGGCTACGAAGGAAATATCAACATTAACGCCCCACTTCTTAAGAACACAGAAGTAGGTTTTAAACATGTTACAACTGAACGTTCATTAAATACTAATGCATATGCCAAATATAATGGACAAACTCAATACAGTTTCGATTCTGATCTGACCTCAGAGCCAAATCTTAGTGCAATGATTACCGTTAACACGCCAATTGAAGGTCTTGAAACAACACTGTTGTCTGGAACATTTGCTAAAACTTCGAATAACTACAAATCCAACGCAGAATTGTTGTTTAAAGGAGACAGAAGCACATTAGATATGACAGTGGTTACATCACCAGATATGGAAGGAAGACTAACCGTAAAATCACCACTAATGAAAGACTTTGAAACAACAATGTATTATACCGGTAAACCAACAAACTTCAAATCTATGTTTGAATATACATATGGAAGACGAAGTCAAATGAGAACCGAGGCCGCACTCAATACAGAAATGGGAATATCTGGTGAACTTAGGATGGATTCTCCATATATGAAAAACATCGAAGCATCTTTTAATCATAATGGCGAACTGAAAAACTTCAGTTCACAAGCTCAATTTATCTACGCAGGTAAAAAAAGCGGTGGTTCAGTGTCAATAGGACTGACACCAAATGTTGATGTTACAATCAGTGTAGAAGCACCATTCTTTGAAAAGCTTGACATTAACTTAAGACATGACGGACCGATCACCAATTGCAAAACAACAGGAGATGTATCGTACGGAGGTGAATCCAAGTTCAACTTGAACTCAAAGTTTGTCTCTGAATCATCAATCGATGGAGAAATACAAATAAATACAGTGATACCCGAATATAGAAGAATTGTTGGAAAATTTAGTCATAATGGTGAAATTTTCAACTTCAGAAGCCATGGCGAACTCTCTCTTGAAAATCAAAATGTGGTTGCAGATATAATCTTTAGTCCAAGGGAAGGACGCATGTCTTTCAAAGCTCCAATGATTAGTGATGTCATAGCATCATATAATATTGAAAAGAACGGACAGTCCAACGCCAAACTGTCTTATGGATCTAAAATAATATTTGAAGCAACAACAAACGTAAATTATCCTTCCAATGGAGAATTTATTCTGAAAACACCTTTAACTGGTTACGAGAGTATTCGTGTTGGTATCAGACATAGTCTAATGGCCAACGGTGCAGACATACACGCTGAAGCAGAGGTGAATGGTGTAAAGCACGAAGGAGATGTTTCTTACAAAATCGGAAATACAGTGTATGGGGCTATTTCACTGAAATCCCCAATGATAACATCCATTTCAACTCGTGTAGACTATACAGGCAAGCCTACTGACTTCAAATCACATGGTGAATTTAACTATGGAAACAGCAAGCATGAAATCAATACATCATTTAATATGGAAAAGAATTTACGAGGAGATCTTTCTATCATGTCTCCATTAATGTCTGATCTTTCTATATCTTTTGACACAAACACAGATCTGGTAAATCTAGATTCCCATAGCGAAATTACGTATGGTACTAGTAAAATGCTCGACATTAAAATTTCCCTTGATTCATCTAAAGGAAAATCTGGATCCGTAGTTATCAGCATACCAGCAAACGTTGCTAAGATAGGATTTACTCTTGAAGGCGACTTGACCAGTTTCACTGGACATGCCGAAGCACAGCTTAATGATCAAAAGACAACTGGTGAAATTTACTTTAGCAAAGTCAACAATGTTGAAGGAAGTATTGAATTTAAGTCACCTTTCACAGTACCAGTCTCTGGACGTTTCATCTACAATGGTCAACCAACAAGATTTACTTCTCATGCTGAAATAACAATTAATTCTGAGAAAAGTGAGGTAGATGCTGCACTGAACATTGTTGGAAAGATCGATGGAACGGTGAGCATAAAATCGCCAATGATATCACCAATGTCAGCTAAACTTAATTTCAAAAATATGAAGGCACACGCAGAACTCACAAGCGGGGAAGATAAGCATTCCGTTAAAGCATCATGGGTAAACGGTAAGCGCGGATTATCATCGTCATTGAATATGGCATCTACAATGATTCCCACCATTGATGTAACTCTCAAGACAAATACAGATATCCGAAACCTTAACACCGATTTAAAATTGTCTTACGGTGATATTAAAAAGCTTGATGTACAAGTGTCAACTGATTTGAATAACAAGGTTTCAGGATATGTAACAGTGATGACACCTGAAAACAATGCTAGAGCTGAAATTAACATGGATGGGGATTTAACAAATTTCAACACACATACTGTGGCAACTTTGAATGATCAAATTGTTCAAGCTGATATTTCATTCAAAATGAATAGTGACATCAAAGGAAATATGAAAATTGAATCACCGTTTGGTGATTTGGAAGCGTCATTCACACATGCAGGTAAAATCAGTAATTTCAGATCGAATGCTGAATTCATTTATAATAATGAGAAATCAGAGGCATATGTTGCTTTTAATACTGAAACAGCTATTGAAGGAAGCATAAGCATTTCGACTCCAGTTACCAAGAGTATGAAGGCATCATTTGAGTATACAGGATCATTAACTAACTTTCGAAGTCTTTCCTCCGTTCAATATGGAGAAGAGTCTCTTCTTAACGCAGAGGCGTCATTCAGCAAACTTCCTCTTAAAGGTAGTGTTCAAATTGGTTCACCTATTCCAGGATATGAGACAATGAGTGCATCTTTTTATCATAATGGACAAGTATTGGATTTCACAAACCATGCTGAACTTATCATTTCTGGTGAAAAGACAGAAGTTGACTTGACATTTAATGCTGGATCTAAATTGGAAGGAAGAATATCGGCAAACAGCCCTTATTTCCAGTCAACAAGCGCTGCTTTTAAATTTTCTGGAAATTTAGACAAATTTATATCCCATGTTGAAATAAATTATAATATCGATATGTATGCAGTTGATGCATCTCTCGATACGAAGTCAAACATTGACTCTTCGTTAACGATTTCTACGCCTATCCAAGGATACAAGTCAATCAAAGCAACGCTTTCACATAATGGCAAATTCCCTAACATCAATTCTATGATTCAAGTAAAGACTGGTCGACGAACCCTAGCAATGGCACGAGTTCTCCTCTCAAACACCAATGGGTTAGTATCACAAATGTCACTCCAATCCGTTCTTACACCAACAATTCAAATTAACATTGGACATAAAGGACAAATGAGTGATTTCACGTCAAATGCAGATATCAGATACAATAGCAAAACATCCTCAGTTAATGTTGTCTTCAAATCAGTTCCTACATTTGAAGGATCGTTGACAGTGTCCACACCATTCACTGACATCATTTCAGGAAATTTCAACGTAAACAAGGGAACAAATGACGTATCCGCTCATGCGGAAGGAAGTTTGGGATCCAAAACGATATCTGGAGACGTATCATTCGAAAATGGAAATGCATATGGTACAACCATTGGTATCAAGACACCATTTAAAGGATTTGAAAATATGCAAGGGTCTGCCAAGTTTACTAAAATGTACAAAGGATTTACAAGTTATGCTACTGTAGAGATGTCATCAACACAAAAGGTACAGATTGACGCTGAATCTAGCTGGAGAGGTGGTCTTACAGGAAGCATGTCTATTCAAACACCTTTCGAGGCGTTGAAGCACTCATCAGCTAATTTCAAACTTGACGGTGTTCTTCCAAACGTTAAGTCCGAATTTCGTGTTTTGCATTCAGGTGAAAAGTATTCAATCGAAGGTGAGTTTGAATACCAAAATTCTATTACTGGTAAACTGTTCATGGCAACACCATTCAAAGGCTACGAGAATGCTGGCATGTCTTTCAACTCACAAGGACAACTGACTGATTTACAAGCTGGTCTAAGAATATACGCAGATGATAACGAAATTGTAGCATCCGTTCAAAACATGAAATCTGAAGGTAAACTTGACACAAAAGCAAAATTGGAATCTCCTTACACGGAAGATGTCTCGTTCGAACTGTCATACAATGGTAACCCTCTAGATTTCTCTAATACCGTCGTTCTGGCAGTAGGAGAGGAAAATACTGTCACATCCAAAACAACTTTCAGATTCGCAGAATCATCTCTAGCCCTTGATGCATCGGTTTCAACTATATTCAATGGATATTCCGATGAACAGAAAGTAAAAGTTTACTATGATGCCCTTCCTAATTTGAAGGCAGCAGCTTATGCAAAGTTGTTTGGTAGTGAGTATTCACTTGAGTCAACATTGCAAGCAGACTCTAAAGTCGTCGGTATGGTTTCATTGAGAACTCCATTCAGCAATCTTAAAGATGTTGCATTTAGTATCAATCACTCTGGAAATAGCAAGCAATTTACAACAAAAACAGAGCTGCAATTTGATACAGACAAGAAGGTTGAAGCTGACATTCAATATGCTAAATACGGATGGCGCACAATCCAGACTTCTTTAGAAGTACGCACACCATTTGATGGTGGGGAACGGTCTCGACTTTCTTATAGACACTCTGCATCTTTAGAAAGTTTCGAATGTGATGTAGAAGCCAGCTTATTAAATAAGGACATTAGTGGAAATCTACGAGCTTCAAAGTCACCAATAAGCGTCACCCTAGCAATAACAACCCCATTTGAAAATTATGAAGACATCGGAGCTGACATGAAATTGGACTACGGAACATACTTCTATAACACTGAAGCCAATATGAAGTTTATGCAAGGTAAATCTCTGGTTCTGTCATCGGAAATGAATCTTAATACTTCTCCAAAGATAGCATTTTTGAAGGTTTCTTCACCTTTTGTTGGATACGAAACGTCTGAAATAAGATTAACGCATACAGGTAATCTGAATAACTTTCAGTCTGTCGCATCTCTATCGACTCCAATAACCCCAACTGTGCGTGTACAGGCAAATCTTCGTAGCTCTTCGCTGTCAAATATCGATGGAAGTTTGACATTCACAAGTCAGATAAAAAACTTTGAAAATCTGAAGTTTGTTCTCCAAAATGCAGCTGTCGACAGTAAATATAACACTAATGTTGAAGCATCGTGGGCTCCATACAAAACCATTGCATTAACCGGCTCTCTCGTTAACACCAGAAACTCTATGAATGCTGATGTTTCACTTATTTCGCCGTTTGAGAGTTTACGTCAATTCAACTTGAAGTCAAAACAAACATTCCTTGGTACCAAATATACCGAAATCGTCTCTATGCAATATAATCAAGAAACATTCGCTGATTTCGAAATGAAATTGAATACAGCTGAAAAGAAATCTGCTTCGCTTTTAATGCGTTCACCAAGAACATTGAATGTAAATATTGAAGGATCCAACATCAACGGAAAGTATGAAGGTGAAGCTAGTGTAAGCACAGATAGCAAGAACTTGGACAACGTCGACACTATTACTGTCTTACTCGATACAAATACCAACGAACTGTCCCTCAAACACTCGTGCTCTAAAATGCCGGCCATCTCCTTTAATGGTGTTTTCCAAAAATCAAACTCAAAGGCTGATTTGTATATTGACAATACACGTTACGGATATGATATGTCCATCTCAAATACCGACGGCCGTATCAAAGTCATCCTACCTAGCAGAAGTCTTCAATTATCCGGTTCTCAGAGATACAGGACCACCGAAGGTGCTTTCATGTGGGATGCTGATAAAGACGAGACAAAGAAAGTTGGCTTCAGGTCTACCGTGGTACCATCAAAACAGTCAGTCAAAGCCGATGTTACTCTCATGATGCCAAGTATTGGCAAGGTAATCTATTCTTATTGATATGAATTAATTTTTAAGACTCAGATTTTATAGCTATTTGGAAAAGTCTAATATGCATAGACAGTTTTGTTTGTATTTTTTCATTAATATATAATTATTTAATGAGTCGGTTTTTGGCAGGAATGTGTCACGACTAACTTTATCGCCTTGACAATTCAAACATGATGTGGCATACACTTAATCATAAACAGCTGTGATACAAATGCTCCCCTGAAGTTTTGAAAAAATAATGATTTCATGTACTCACTTTTTCAGGACGTAAAAATCGATTCCGAGATGGTTTTAAACAGAGGAAGTGTACTTTTTGATGGCAAAACCGAATTGACTTACTCAAAGGACAGCAGAAAGAAGTTTACAATTACTTCACGCCTTGAAGATATCTCCAGTGGTTGGTCAGCAAAGAACTACAGCTTCAGTCTTGGTGTGAGCCATCCATACACTAGCGTTGGAGTGCTGATGTCTTCTCATCTTGGACATTCCGACAGCAAACTTACTGCTGCTTTTGATATTGAATACCTGACAGTGAGACGTGAAACAAAAACATTTTCTGTCAATGGAGAATTAAACAAACTAAAAAATTCTGTCAATTTTGATGTGAGTATTGTATTAAGTATGATAAAAAATTAAAAAGTTTAGAATATTTTTAAATACTTTGTAATTGTCTGGGTTTTTTAAAACTGATTGAATTGGATATTGTTTGGTGTAAATTGTTTCTGTAAAACATGTTAAATAACACCTGAAAATTTCAAAGTGATTCCTGTTGTATTCGTAGGTAAACACACCCGTTAAGAAGATCAGCATCAATGGCAACGCCAAACTTGAATCTCCATTCAGCGTTTCCCTGACAAACAAATATGATAACAAGCGTCCATTGAACACCATTGCTACTTTTGATCCTATCAGACGAAGTGTTGATTTCCAAATGAACTACGATCTAGGTGAGATAACTTATTTTACAGTTTTCTTGAAATTATCAATCTTGATAAGTTATTCAGCATTATTTATTTGTAAAATTAACATAATGTTTTGCTTAACAAGCTTAGTTATGACTGTCAAATCTCACGATATTTCTCTATCTTTTCCAGAAAATCCCAACAGTGAGTTGCACTTCAATGCGAAATACGTAAACAGTTCTGCTGTTTCTGCTGAACTGTTCCATGTTGTAAACAGACAGAGAATTACGGATGCACTTCTGGCTCTTAGACTGAACAACTCCCACCTTCTACACAATCGTATTCACTGGAGACCCAGCATGATCAATGACTTGAAGGTAGTTAATTAAATATGTCATTCAATCAGCGTAAACTATGATTATATTAGACTTTGATAACTATTGTTAGCTACTACTATCGATACCTCACATTTACATCGATTAACCATATCACAGATAATAGAGGAGCTTTTAAAGATTACCAATTACATTGCTAAATCCAAAATAATCTAAACATTTGTTCTATGACAGTATTCCACTGAATTATAATTATATGGGATATATTATTCAAACTAAATATTCTTCAGGAGTATTCCAGCAAGAAAATAGAAAGTTACAGAAGACAAACAGCCAACTTGAATGAACTTACATCCAACAGTGTTGAGTACGAGTTGACGCAAAAAGCCAAACTTATCGGCAACTCATTTTCGGAAGAAATGGAACCTTTGACCAACGTCTTGAAGGAAAAGATGGAGACACTTTCGACCATGTATGAATTAAACGAATATCATCTTAAAGACATCAGCGATTCTGTTATGGCATCAGCAATGGAGGCCAGGTAAGTAATACCACGATAAAGATAAAGCGTTTATATGACATGATAGAGATCGAAGGGTCACGGGTTCGATCCTCCGTAACGGCGATGTGTGGTGTTCTTAAACAAGACCTTTTTCTGCATATGCTTAGTACTGGTCTATCCAGGAAGACTACGAGCATAATTTCTTTAAATTGTAAAAACTTGTTTCACATTCGAAGTAAAATAAAATCAACTTTGAACACTAGTAGATAAAAGGTACCCACGTTAAATTGATTATACCCATATAACTTATATTTAGATATATCTTGAAAAAAAGCGTTTTTTTTTTTTCTTAGAGATCCCATCACAAGATTGCGGTTACAGACAAATAAAGACAGCAGTAACAAATGATTCTGTTTCAGATGAAATTATGTCAATATTTATTTGCTTCTTTAAAATATTTGTAGACTTGTGCTTGGAGATATGTCTGATGTCACAAAAGAGTATATCAACATTATTGTCGAGCGACTTGAAAGCAACCTCAACGTAAATGTAAGTTTTGTTTTTGTATAACGTTTGACTATCATATGAATAATTTATTCGTTAACATCAGAATAATCTATTCTCGTACAATGTCGTTATATATGAAATAATAGTATATAATATACAAAAGGTCAACCAAATAATGTATTTTGTGCTATATGTGTAAATTCTGAACGTCTTATCGTAAATCTACATTTTTAACGTTATTTTGTAAGACTCGATCTGTTATGCTCTGTTATCTTATTCTTTGGATCGTATATGGTAACAGTTTGAATATAGACTGATGTATTTCTCTCTCACAATTCAGGTTGATCTGTCTTGCTTAGAAAATGCGTTGGAATACATCTTAATACAAAACACCAAAATGTCAGGTAAATATGAGATACTGTTAGTTATATCAGATAAAGATAATATTATTATAATTATGATCCACCAGTAAATGTATCATTTATAAAGACAGCCCTAACACATTTGATAAAGTAGTTTACTGTAGCGAGATTACAAGTTAGAATAAACATCAAGTTTATAAATAAGTGACTCAAACTGTTAACGATTGTTTCATTTGTGCGATAACATCTACAATTTTTCTGCCAGGTCACCTGTACAACATGACACAACACGAGTCTGTCCAATCGCTTAAACAAAAATACAACGACTACAGCCAGTATATCTATAAACTCAACACTGTCCCAGAACACATAACCAACATGGCTGACCAGTATACATCTGCCATTTATGGTGCACATGAACTTATGAATGGACCAGTTATGCAACAGGTAATTATCTATTTACTGTATATATCAAATTAATTTCGAGAATCTAATACAAGTTTTGTAGAAGATAATCTTCAGCAACTGATAAAACCAATAACGTGAGAAACTTTAAATGTCATTATATTAATGAAAAGTCAATTAAATTGTTTCTACATTTATTCATACTCTATTACCTTCTTGTTTAGGGAATGAATGCTTACAAGTACTGGGAAGTTCGTGAAAATACCGAGACCGTTGTCAAAGCTATCATTGACTGGATTAAGAATGAGATTGAAAAAGAAGTCTCAGACATTCAGGCCACCATCTTGAACCTCGGTAAAACGGCAGTAACAGTATACGATCCTGAACATGGAGAAATACAGATGGATATCCATCTCCCACTTCCATTACGTTCCCTTGACGCTATCCCAACAGTTGATGTCACACCTTATGTCACAAAGGCAAAGAAGTATATGCCAAAAGTACCATCCTTCACGCTTCCATCTAGTGACGTCACAACATGGCTGCCACCTTATGATGGTAAGACGTATTCCAGAATAAGTAACTTTGATAGCGTTCGGGAATTTCTGAAAAAGAATTGTTTAAAGCAAATATAAAATGAATTCAATTTTAATGATGTACCATTTTATTTTTAAAACTTTAATAGAAAGCATTCTCCAATCCTCTTTGTTGAAGTTAGAATCAATAAATTCAAATTCGTCAATAGGAGTAAGTGTCTTTGTTTTTCATTTGATAAGCTGTTTATATATGTAAATCTATCATGTTTTATCTATAGAGTTTCGTATAATGCTTTACATTGTTATGGAATAGATTTATCATGTAGAGATTGCAAATATTTGTCGAATTATTTGTTCAAACCATAATAATTAATTGTGAATTGGCATATTACCAATTTTCTTACAATTATTTCACATTGACAGAGTTGACTTTATGGGCACGTGTTGTTTTGTGTTTAATCTTTATGGAAGATCTAAATCTTACGATGAATTGTGTATAATAATCATTGACTATTTATTTTATGTCTTAATTCCATTTCTTTATGTGGAGCAAGCAATTACATTGAATATTTTAAACCTGTATTACAGCTATCGCAACGATAGAAGGAAACAAAGTGACCACATTTGATGGTCTGACATACGATCTTGGCGGAAGCTGTACATACCTTCTAGCCCGTGACTTCGTCAATGGCAACTTTTCTCTTGCACTCAACAAAAAAGGCAACACAAAGAGTGTCCACATAATGGCTGACGGTAAAGCCATCACAATTCAATCGGACGGACAGGTAATTTCTAATATTTACTTAAAATACTGCAAACGCTTTGTATATTTCCTGACTTATTCTATTACAATCAACAGGCACTTTAATAACTTTACAACCAACCAATTATTATATTGGTGCGAGCAATCAGACCTCATATGTGTCGAAATAAATGTTGAAAAGAATTCATAACACTAACAGATTGGAAAAGCTTTGTTCTCGTAGTAGTTTGATAATTAATACACTAGGTAGTTTGATAATTAATACACTAGGGTTTTTGTAACACGAAAAACTAAATACTACGCGTGATGCATATTCGTTCTTCTAGGTTTTACCTATTTTATTTCATGATATATGATTTAGTACTTTTTTTTTCAGGTTCTAGTAAACAATAAACCAACCGAGTTGCCAACTGTATTGAAAAACATTGTTATTACCTCCCTTGATGGACACGTGAAGGTAGAGGGCGCAGGAAGCTTTGAAGTCGACTACTTCAAAGACTTAGACACTTACACCATCAAATTAAACGGTTGGTACTTTGGCAAGACAAGCGGACTTCTTGGAACTTATGACAATGAGCCATCGAATGATCTGATGACGTCTTATGGCCGACCAACAAGCACCGCTGAAAGATTCTCCAGGACCTGGGATATTGGCACCGCGCGTTGTCAATAAACCGCCAAAACAAACCTACTAACAACCAACTAACAGAAAATACTAACCGACCGACTAACCAACCAACCGAACAAAAGGCTGATAAAAATGTGATTCATTACTGATTTTAAGACGATTCATTTAAGTTATAATAAAGAACATTCAACAGGGAGCATTGTTAGTAAAAACATTTAACGTATGAAACTTTCACTATAGTGTCATGTTATATATGAAACCGACAAAAAGCCAATGTACCAGTATGATATTACTAAAATGTATCAATACAGCAGATGTCCGAACAAACATTGTATACAGTTATATTTCAATTACATTGTGAAAGAATACTTTAACATGATATTCAATGTCTACAAATAATATAAACTTATATGGAATATGGTTACATGTCTAACATTAGATATTTTCCATCTTAAATGTATTGCAAGTAAATGGTTTCTAACATATACATATACATGCATGTACAACATATTTGCTCCAAATCATAAAAAATAAACCAAAATCAAAGCATTATTTTGTGTTGAAGTTTTTGTTTCTTATTGAAATTTGATGATTTATAGATAGATAGATATTTCTTTATTTAAGTCTCATCATGGTTAATACACAGTATATACATTAAATTAAACATTATATTTAACAGTTAGCCATGCCATTCTATAAAGAATTATAAGAGACTATATTACATGTAAAACATATCAATACATATTTTAAACCAATTTGTCACAATTAATAATACTTGTTGTTTATATATTTACTGATAACCTTAATGACTAGCAAACATACTTGCAGAATATCACATATAACACACCACGTTTTAACATATATATATACACAGTAAAAAATGAGAGGCCGGTGCTAATCTTGACATATTGTCTAAAGTGTTATTAAAATTATATAAGATTACGATGTGAGGAGGAAAGGAAATGCTAACGCATCTGCTACTTAAAGCTTAAAAAATATTTTAAAAAATCGAATATCATTCTAGATCAGATCTAGAATGAACTGATTAGCACCGACTTCTCACTACAATGTTAAAATGCTTCATATGTCTAAATCAACTATTACATTATTTATATACAACTAAATAAAATATTTCTTCTTCTCTCTAAAATCATAAAACAGGTTTAGGCACTTAGTTTCACAACACTATGGTTCGATAGTATATAGCATAGTTTATCATTATCGCTACACGAATTAAATTTATATAGTTTATATGACCATATTATTAATTACTATATATTTCTCACTGTCAGATTGATTATATTTCACTAATATTTATAAAACAACGGTTTATTTTATTTATTTTATGACTGTAATTCGGATGTTTATTGTTTATAAACATTTTCATTTTCATTCAGTTACTGTAGGTTTGGATTAAGCATTATCATTTTCATTTTATTTTATGTTGAGTACAAAACGAGAATATATCCAAATCATAATTCATAAAATAAATAAAACTAACTATAAAAATGTTGCTTTAAGAATGTCCTTACATTAAAGTAACGCATGATAGTCATTATGACAATAATAATAGAAACACAGTTTACGAATGTTCTTTTTCGAATGTGTTCCTTTAGCTTATTGTCTTCCTTTATTATCACCATTTCTTGCACAAAAATAGAATTGATATGATTTCATTCTTCACTTTATAGGGTAGCACGAGGAAAATATTACTAAATTATCTTTTTACTGACTTGTCTATTATAACACACTGTATAATATTGTGAGCAGGCCCGTAACATGTAACGAGGGTTGTGCGTTTGTGTCATTTGATAAAGTAAAATTACAAGTTAATCGGTTTTTTTTACTCGGCTTAGCGTCCGCACACAACGTTGCATCCTCATCCGAAGAATTATTTCATTCCTCAGTACTATAACAAATAAGTCGCTGTTAGTGGGCGTTTGAAAACCATATACTTCAATTATGAATCAAACTCAGGTCTCACTGCTTCTTGAAGCAAACATGTTAAGCTATTCACTTCTTCAGCTCACCATTTCAGAACTTGGTTATACAGATATGTTAAATACCAATTACATCGAAAGATATATGCTGTTTATAGCTCTTATAACATATAAATTAGATACAAATGTTTAAGTTCAATAATTGTTCTTGAGGTCTTTAACGCCAAGATGTATTAGAAAATGCGGCGAACAAAAACAAAAAAAAACGAATGATATTGCATGATAAACGGCAAATGCACAGTCAGTCTTTATAGTAAAACGAAGTGCTCTTTTGGGCAAACGCACACTCGTTATAGTAAAACGAAGTGCTCTTTTTAGCAAACGCACACACTTTATAGTAAAACGAAGTGCTCTTTATGGCAAACGCACAGTCTTTATAGTAAAATATAGACCCCGATTGAGATAATACGCAGTCATATTTTGGTAAAATGTTTGGACCAAACATTTACTCAATCAGGTAGGAGAAAATCTTTATCTTGTTTAGATGTCATATAACGTATTAAGTATATTTACAGATACACGTTCATGTAAACAATAATACAACAAGTCTAACACAGAAAGCCTTCTTTTGAACAAATGTACAACTAACAACACAGAAAGTCTTGTTTTTTTAAAAATATATAACTTATTAATACAGAAAGACATCTTTCGAACAAAAATACAGATAACCAAACTGAGAAAGTCTTCTTTTGAACAAATATATACTAACTCATATAGAAACGCCTCTTTTAAACAAATATATAACTAACAATGAACAGAATGCCTTCTTTTGAACAAAATGAATGACTATTGTACAACTAACCAAACACACAAATCCTTCTTTTGAACAAATTTATAAATTATAAAATACAGAAAGCATTCTCTAGAACTAACATATAACCAATCACATATAAGGAAGTATGTCAAAAAACAAATGCAGTTAAAACAAGAGGTCCAAGAGTACCTGAATCGCTCTACTGGCAACAAATAGACAGATGAACATTTCAGAGGAAATGATTTTTGTAAGTTCCTCTTCAACAAATCTTTTAGGAGACCAACATTTAATACTACATGTTATATATAAGGTCTAGGCCATGAACTTTCAGAGAAACTGTATTTTAAAGTTTCACATGGGTATCACAAACTAGATATCGTGTATGACCACCTTAAGCAGCCAACAATAGCTGGCAGCTTTGTCGCATGTTTTATCACAAACTCAATATCGTGTATGATCACCTCAAGCAGCCAGCATTGCATGGCACGTTCGTCGCATAGATAATAACAAACACAATATCGTGTATGACCACCTCGAGCAGCCACCAATGTCTGGCGCCTTCGTAGCATTGATAAAAGCAAAGTATCGTATATGATCACTTCGAGCAGCCACCAATAGATTTTCACAAACACATTAGAGTGTATGGCCACACCGAGCTGTCACCAATGAATAACACGTTCGTCCCATGGATTATCACAAACTCAATACCGTGTATGACCACCTTGAGTAGCCATCAATATCTGGTACCTTCGTCGTATGGATAATCACAAACTCAATATCATGTATGACCACCTCGAGCAGCCACCAATGCCTGGCACGTTCGTCGAATGGATTATCACAAACTTAATATCGTGTATGACCAACTTGAGGAGCTACCAATAGATTAGCGCAAACACAATAGAGTGTATGACCACACCGAGCTGTCACCAATGCCTGGCACGTTCGTCGAATAGATTATCACAAACTCAATATCGTGTATGACCACCTGGAGCAGCCATCAATGTCTGGTACGTTCGTCGTATAGATTATAACAAAACAAATATCGTGTATGACCATCTCGAGCAGCCACCAATATCTGGAACCTTCGTCGTATGGATTATCACAAAATCAATTTCGTGTATGACCACCTCGAACAGCCACCAATGGCTGGTACCTTCGTCGTACGGATTATCACAAACTCAATACCGTGTATAACCACCTTGAGCAGCCACCAATGCTTGGCACGTTCGTCGCACGGATAATAGCAAATATAATATCGTGTATGACCACCTCGAGCAGCCACCAATGCCTGGCACGTTCGTTGCATGGATTATCACAAACTCAATATCGTGAATGAACTCCTCGAGGAGCTACCAATGGATTAGCACAAACACAATAGAGTGTATGACCACACCGAGCTGTCACCAATGCCTTGCACGTTCGTCGCATGGCTAATCGCAAACTCAATATCGTGTATGACCACCTCAACCAGCCACCAATGTCTGGTACATTCGTCGTATGGATTATCACAAACTCAATATCGTGTATGATCACCTTGAGCAGCCATCAATGTCTGGTACGTTCGTCGTATGGATTATCACCAACTCAATATCGTGTATGACCATCTCGAGTAGCCACCAATTTCTGGCACGATCGTCGCATAGATTATCACAAAACCAATATCGTGTATGACCACCTCGAGCAGCCACCAATGTCTGGCACGTTCGTCGTAAGGATTATAACAAACTCAACATCGTGTATGACCACCTCGAGCAGCCATTAATGTCTGGTACGTTCGTCGTATGGATTATCACAAACTCAATATCGGGTATGACCACCTCGACCAGCCACCAATGTCTGGCACGTTCGTCGTATGAATAATCACAAATTCAACATCGTGTATGAACACCTCGAGCAGTCACCAATGCTTGTCACCATCGTCGTATGGATTATCACAAACTCAATATCGTGTATGACCACCTCGAGCAGCCATCAATGTCTTGCATGTTCGTCGTTTGGATTATCACAAACTCAATATCGTGTATGACCACCTCGAGCAGTCACCAATGTTTGGCACGTTCGCCGTATGGATAATCACAAACTCAATATCGTGTATGACCACCTCGAGCTACCACCACTGCCTGGCACGTTCGTCGCATGGACTATCACAAACTCAATATCGTGTATGATTACCTTGAGCTGTCAACAATGGCTGGCACCTTTGTCGCATGGATAATAACAAACACAAGACGTGTATAACCACCTCTTGCAGCCATTAATGTCTGGCACCTTTGTCGCATAGATAAAAACCTCGAGCAGCCACCAATGCCTGGCACCTTTGTCGACTGGATTATCACAAACTCAATATCGTGTATGACCACCTCGTGCAGCCATCAATGTCTTGCATGTTCGTCGTTTGGATTATCACAAACTCAATATCGTGTATGACCACCTCGAGCAGCCACCAATGTTTGGCACGATCGCCGTATGGATAATCACAAACTCAATATCGTGTATGACCACCTCGAGCTACCACCACTGCCTGGCACGTTCGTCGCATGGACTATCACAAACTCAATATCGTGTATGATTACCTTGAGCTGCCAACAATGGCTGGCACCTTTGTCGCATGGATAATAACAAACACAATACCGTGTATAACCACCTCTTGCAGCAATTAATGTCTGGCACCTTTGTCGCATAGATTATCACCTCGAGCAGCCACCAATGCCTGGCACCTTCGTCGCATGGATTATCACAAACTCAATATCGTGTATGACCACCTCAACCTGTCACCAATGTTTGTCATCTTCGTGGCATGGATTCTCACAAACGCATTATCGTATATGACCACATTGGCTGCCAGCTTTGTCGTATGGCTAATCGCAAACTGAATATCGTGTATGACCAGCTCGAGCAGCCACCAATGCCTTGCACCTTTGTTGCATGGATTATCACAAACTCAATATCGTGTATGACCAACTCGAGCAGCCACCAATGTCTTGCACCTTCGTCGCATCGATTATCACAAACATAATATCGTGTCTAACTACCTCGAGCAGCCACCAATTCCCGGCACCTTTGTCCCATGTATTATCACAAACACAATATCGTGTATGACCACCTCGTGTAACCACCAATAGCTGCCAGCTTTGTCGAAAAGATACTCACAAACCTCGAGCAGTCACCAATGTATTGCACGTTCGTCGCATGGATAATCGGAAACTCATTATCGTGTATGACCACCTCGAGCAGTCACCAGTGCATGGCACATTTGTCGCATGGATACTCGCAAACTCAATGTCGTGTTTAATCATCTTGAGCAGTCACCAATGGCTGGCACTGTTGTCGCATGGACACTCACAAACTCAATATCGTATATGGCCACCTCAAGCAGTCACCAATGCCTGGCACCTCCGTAGCATGGATAACAACAAACTCAATATCGTGTATGACAACCTCGGGTTGTCCCGAATGTCTAGCACCTTCGTCGCATGGATTCTCACAAATTCAATATCGTGTATGACCACCTCGAGCTGCCACAAATGGCTGCCAGCTTTTTCGCATGGTACTCACAAACTTAATATCGTGTATGACCATCTCGAGCAGCCACCAATATATGGAAGGGACAATGCAGACCCGGAGGAAAAAGACAAATTTCTAAACCGATGGTATAATTCCCATCGCTGGGAATGACACCTTAGTCAAATTTCTAGCGCGGGAGTCTAATCAAATATACATCTTATACCCCACCTGGAGTCATTGTCGTCGTCTGTCTAATTCCCGCCTATCGGGTGTAACTCTCCGGTTGTGCTTGTTACCGGGAAACATTGAGGCGCATTCATGTTGAAGACCAAATGATGTAAAGAATATTTTATTTATATATATTTTTATGTATCACATGTCTGCTATCATAAGATATAATAAATGCGTGATGTTTCGATAACGAAGTGAGATGGTGCGACGACGAAGCACGAAACTACAATGGCAGCACCTTCGTGCATTATTATTGCACCCTGATGCATCGCCATTGCACATTTGTGCACCGCCATCACTATTGTAGCTTCGTACATCACTAGTACACCTTCATGCGCATCGCTGCAGCACATCCGGGCGCCACCATTGCATATTTGCGTATCATTACGGTACATATACCATCGCACGTTAGCGCATCGCCATTGCATCCTCACTCATTGCACCACAGCTTCCGCTTGGAACATCGTCCTGGGCAATTAACAATTAACACAACGAAGCGACGAAGAACACAATCAAAAATGTCAACGTTACTTCTCGTTGTGCCGTCTGTAGGTCTCCCTAATATGAATATGATCACACATGTGACAATTGTCAAATGTGAAAATGTTAGCAAATGTGATTTTTACCACATATCTAAAAAAATTACCAAACATGTGAAATCATAAAATGAGGAAATGACAGTGGTCACATATGTCATTAAAATGAATGTTTAGTTATATCTCGTTTCCAATATATATATCTTGTTGAGATAAGAATAATCAATACACAAGCTAACTCAAATTCTGTATTTACTGTAGTCTTTGTAGTAGCGTGTGATTGTGTGTTTCTTAAAGAGTAAACCGGCCAATTTGACAAATCTCTCTTAACACTAATTTTTTTAAAGTGATATACCGTGATGGTGTAAATGAAGACTCCAGTGGGAAGGAAGGTGCAGATCCCTAATTCCTCCCTGTTTTGGAAAGGATATAACTCTATAAAATGGTTAAAACATCCTAAATCAGCATATATAAACACAGTTATGTAAATATCCAAATGTATGTTCATGCACATAATAAATATATATTATTCAGTTTATTGAACCTTACATTTTACTGAAGTTGGTAGTAACATATTACATATGAAAAATTGCATTAACTCTCTTTGATCAAATTAATGTAATTATACAGTGATTAATTATACAGTGTCGTCTACGGCATCGCTGATCACAAAGGTTTCTCCACTGAGGTCATTAGTTCGAGCCCACCAAAGTCAACAGCTTTATGTGAGAATGTTTGCCAGTTACTTGAGATCCATGTATATGCACCTGAGGTCTGCCTCCACCAATAAAACTCTATAATGTGCAGAAATGCCATTAAACATTCATGTCAAATATATTAGTATTACAGTAATATTGATTTCTTTACTTACACAATTAGCCAATTTTGACATTTGGATTTACCTGTCATTAAGTTGACAGTATTGACAAGTCTTTTGTTGTTTTATTTATTTATTTTATGAAAACTGCTTTATCTTAAATAAAATGTAATCATACATAGGTCTTAGGGCCTAGGTCTTAGTGCGACGACTTGTCGTTGTTATGATTCTACGGTTTATAGTCATTTGGTCAAATAGTCATGAGGGAACCCCGGGTTGGCACTATAGAGCGTGGGCTGTGATACGTGTTGATGGTCTGATGTATCGAGAGTTGTTGCTGCTATGCAGGTCTGATAGGGATATTAGTGTTGCTCTCAGAACGCCAACATCCATTAGGGGATGGTGTCGATGGATCATACATTCGCTACTGCGGTCCTCTCTTGGGTAACACCCTGAAAATTGTTCCTGGGATGATAAGTTCCAGGACTAGGTATCCCTGCTGTCAACACATCCTTGGTTTTGGTGGAGGGAATCAGTCTTGCTACTGTTAATGAAATAGACAGGAATGCAGTGAAGTTCTCAACTAAAATGCTGACTTGGGATTCTGATGCTACATGCATACTGCAGCGACTCGCGGAGTGATATTTTTCAAAATGACGTCATTAATTTCACATTTTGACAGAATCTAAAAATAGTGAAAATAGTAGTTTAAACTGAAAGATCGGTCAGTTTGTCATTTTCCTCCAGTACCAGATAAGATTGAAATTCCTTTAATACCATCAATTTATTTTTTGAGAAGCATATTTAACATTGCTATACACCGCGTTAATCGAATCTCAAGTCCACAAATGACACCTAAAATTTCACTTTTAAACAAACTGATTTAAAAAATCGGTCCTTATAACGAAAAAAAATCCGAAAACATCAGCAGGTAGATCAACATCTCCTCTAGCGACACAGACAAACTTTAAAAAGAATCAGGAAAAAAACTTTTTTTTTTTTGCCGAAAAACAGATTTATCACTATTGCACTTAAAGACGTTTCTTCGAGTAAGTTCTAGCGCGGAGATTTTTTTTAAACTTTGCACACAAGTACTTTGAAGTAAGACAAGTTTAAAACACTAAAAAAAATATAGGTCCCCATGCTTGTTTTTTTTTGCTATGACTAATTTTAAACTACACCGTTTTGCATTTTTTAAAGAAAAACAGCAAATTGGTGTAAGTTATAAATCTTGTTTAATTTACTAACAAAGTGATATATTTCAACAAAATATTGTTGTTACTCATGTAACAAAAGATAAAGTATCTTAAACAGAAAAAGTCATGATGCTCTTTTGAGTTTCACATTTCATACAGTAATTTTCATAAATTTCTACGATTATAGAATTGGCCGTTAACGATGTATTTTTACACTAATTTAAAAATAAAAAAAGTTCTAACCCGGAGAATTGTTTCATTCTTTCTACAAAGAGGCACCGTAACAAACTATATCAGAAAATAAAATAAAAAATAGATGTCCCCATGCTTGTTACTAAGTTACAGTGCTTAATGTTACCTCCCTTTTCATAAAATGGTCGTAAACGATGCATTTTGACACTAATTCAATAATAAAAAAAGTTCTAATGCAGAGAATTGTTTCATTCTTTCTGCAAAGAGGCACTCAAACAAACTATATCAGAAAATAAAATAAAAAACATATGTTACCTTACTTGTTACTAAGTTACATTGCTAAATGTTACCTCCCTTTTTCATAAAATGGCCGCAAACGATGCATTTTTACACTAATTCAATAATAAAAAAAGTTGTAACGCTGAGAATTGTTTCATTCTTTCTACAAAGAGGCACTAAACCAAACTATATCAGAAAATAAAACAAAAAATAGATGTCCCCATGCTTGTTACTAAGTTACAGAGCTAAATGTTACCTCCCTTTTCATAAAATGGCTGTAAATGATGCATTTTGACACTAATTCAATAATAAAAAAGTTCTAATGCGGAGAATTGTTTGATTCTTTCTACAAAGAGGCATTATAACAAACTATATCAGAAAATAAAATAAAAAATACAGGTTATTATGCTTGTTACAAAGTTACAGTGCTAAATGTTACCTCCCCTTTTCATAAAATGGCCGCAATCGATGCATTTTCACACCAATTCAATAAAAAAAATGTTCTACGTGGAGAATTGTTTCATTCTTTCTACAAAGAAGCACAACAACAAACAATATCATGAAATAAAATAAAAAATACATGTCACCTTGCTTGTTACCAAGCTACAGTGCTAAATGTTAACTTCCCTTTTCATAAAATGGCCTAAAATTGTCAAAATTGTGAAAATTATCTGTTGTAAATTTTTATAAATGAAGTTTCATTGCAGAAGTAACTTTCATATTTCTAAATGATGCACTAAATAGCAATTCTAATATGTGTAATTTATAATGTAATTACTGTTAAATTGCTTTTATACATTTCATATATACTGGATAATTGATGAACATCAATAGGCCTAGTGGTAAAACCATGTACTGTCAATCAAGGTTGGATCACCAGTGACCTGCTACTCAACATAATATCTTCAGAGTTTTATCTACGAGTCCATTCAAGTCATTTTTTCTGGTATTTATCTTGGCTATAGTAGTCGCACTGTCATCCATTATTATTACATTAACTTGAAATTTTTATTCCTGTACTGGGCTACTTCCAACTTTAATCTTTGAATTGTCATTAAAATTTTAGAACATTACCTGGTGAACTGGTAGTGATTGTTCTTAATTTTTCATAACATGTGCATTTCCAAGTCTTCTGGAAAACATCATATGTTTTTCGAATACTTTTTGTTAACATGGTCCCAGTATCTGATTTACTGTCACAATCCATTCTTCTGGCAACACATATTGTAATAAATTGGCCTGGTCCTGGTGTACTACTTGATTGACATCATCACTGAAAATTAAAGGAAGCTTATATGAGATAAAGAAATAAATGACAATGTTTGTTTGTATGTAAGCTTAATTTACATCATCACCAGTTTCCCATTTGGGTGATGCACCCAGAAGAGTGAACAGTTTAGACTTTTTAGGTTTGTGGGGGATAGTGCAGGAAACAAATATCATAGAAACCTAATCATATGTTTCACCTGATTCTTTTGCTTGGTGTATAGCACCATCATAAAAGTCCTCAGTTTAAAGTCCCATCTGAATGACAGTTAGCACTGTAAGTTAGCCAGCCTCAGTTATCAAACTCTCAACCCTGAGCTAGAAGTATCATGCTCTACTAACTGAGCTCATCGGTCTGGCTAAAAAAACGGCACAATATATGGGTATAGTTTGACAACTCAAGGGCTATAACTGAGCAGCAATTCCTGTTATGATATCTATGTTCAAACCATTGAACAAAATCTTATGGTTATAAACTTGCATACATGTATGTGGACATTTCTTTTACTGAATGAAACTGTTATGTTATGTAACAAGCAGTCAAGAGGTTGCAAGCTCAAATCCCAGCTTGGCCAGTCTCTGTGATGATTTAAATATATGCAAATACCAACATTGTGTCTCATGTTCATTCATCTTTAATCACTGATTTAAGTGGGAAAGTTGTCAGTTATTTTGCACGGATATTGGGTGTGCCAAACAAGTAGTCACAGGTTTGACCCCCCTCAGATCATCTGTTGTGCTCATGGTTATTTTGTTGTAATCCATAGTAGAAATAAGCTGAAACGGTTAAATTACATTAATAATTACCATTGGCCCCTTTTGATGATTGTCACTCTTTCATTTAGTGTTTCTGTACACGTTGTCTATGTCACGATATTGATTGTCTCTTCATAGTTAATGAAACCACTACAAGTATTTAAAGCACCGACATCTCAATCCATCTGTAACCTGAGCCTCTGTTTAGCATTCCTCAAATGTGTTGAATAGTTTCTTATTTTCATAATTCATGTAACAATTTTCTGTTTAACAGGAAACACAGAACATGACGGTGTATAAATTTATTTTTTTACATTTACTCAATGTAAGAATACTGTTCGAATCCCCGCCTGGCAACAGTCTCGAGGGTGATAGATATACAGCATTATGTATCTTTATCAATCGTCTCTCACCGCTGATTCAAGTGGGAAAGCTATCAGTTACTTGCGGAGATGGGGAGTGCTCAAATACTGGTTAATTCCAGGAAACAGTGGTTAGGTGATCGTCTGTTAGCCCTCGATGGCATGAAAATGTTGTAAATATTCAACCAATGAATCACTTTTATAGTTGTTCATCTCTAGAAATCATTAAGTAAGTTATCATTTTATGTGATACATTAATATTGATCATTGCGTTATGATAAAGCATCAACTAACCTTATACTCAAATGCTTTGTGTTGATGTCAAATAATATTGGACTTTTCCTGTTTAATCGATGTGTCTTGTTTGTTTCCACTGTTCTTATACTTCCACATATACAGTTTATGTATAACGTTGACCCATATAAGTGTCTTCCATAGTGTCCTTCAATACCAAACTTTAACATGCTTCAGGTCAGCTAAATGTCAAAATTTAAGATTTATTCTTCCTTGTCTCCATCCCGGTATGAATAATATTGTTTCAGGTAAATTCATTATGTATTCAGCGCTTTGGAATAAATTCACAAATGATCCATATCCGAAAAATGAGTTATCCGAAATGTTACCACTACGAGTATTGATTATATTTTCGTAGTATTTCTTCGACTTCGTTATGTACAAGCACTTCTAGTGGTTTAGAACGAAAAACAATATGCTCTTCTGTGCTTTTCGATCGCTTCCTTGACAAAATTTACATTTCTGACATCTCGAAATGAAAATACTTCGCTTTGTAAATATCCTAATGCGACTCGACATTTAATTAACCAAACGGCGACATTAGACCCCGAAACTGAAAGTAACAGAAAGGAATTATGCGCGTAGCGATGCGCAGTATCAACCCGCAGAAACGTCTTTAAGAATTTTAAATCGAGTGATTATTGAAAAATCGATTCACTCTATAATAAATGTTGTAACTTTTTCAAAAATAAAATTATTCAATTAATATTAATTGCAATGGATTGTGCATAAATTTTCCATTCCGCCAATATATACATTGAAAGTGATTATGTCAAGGCTTTATCTTCTGGATCGAATGAAGTTGTAGTTTTCAAGAGACGTTTAGAAAAAAATGACGATTTTTATTATGTAAAAAATGTCCAAAAGTAAAAATCGGATGAAAAAAATTAACAGTGAGAAGGCCAGATATCAGCTCAAAACCTTCATTAAACAATCCTCAATCAATAAGCAAATAAGGAAAATCAGGAAAAAATCTTTTTTGCCGAAATTCAGTTTAGTGACCGTCGTGGTTACGATAATTTTGCATTGAAATCGGCATAAAGAAATTATGAATTGATGTGAAAAATTCGTTTTATTTATAATTTCTAATACAGTTGTGAATTACAAAAAATCATATATTATACATTACCCTATTGTTAATAACTTACGTGCAATAACAAGTTTTTAAATAAACATGAAACTGTTAAAAAAATTATGTTTCGTCAGATGACTGGTTGGATTTGCATGGCTTATATCTAAAAATGCCCGTTATATATTAATATAATAACCAATACCTTTCATTTTGTAATAAATAACAGTGCATTTATAAACTTAATACAATTCTGAAAGTATCTCCTTTAAAACATATGCTACAAATGCATTGTATTATATTAAATTTCATTAATAAAACTTGCGACTATCGATTTCCCACAATTACATATTGTATACCCAGTGCCAAACGCTGTACTAGTAAAATCTATAAAAACGAGCAGAATAGTGCAGACATTCGGAACACTTTGTCGATTTCCCATATGCCTAATGATGAAGAATTCGCTAAGTATGAATGCTTGTAGTGCACATTCAACGCAAGTAAGCGATACATAACGTGTAATATAATTTATTAATTAAAAATATCTATGTTTTAGGCTTAATAATGTATGTTATCACACACCATTTCAGTAATCAAAGCAATGATGTCACACAATATTTTAGTAATCAATACAATGATAGCACTCATCCAAAAGCAGCATTTTTAATTATAGTCTAGGCCTAACTATTATATTATTTTACACAAATTTTAATTGTGTTAATTGCTGTCTAGTATTTGTATGGGATAATTATACATCTTTCGTCAACAGTATATTACTGATGTAACGACGTTCAGCGCATTTAATCATCGTTCCGAGGATTTACAAAACCAATACTTTCCAAGTCACTGCCAATATTATACGAATCTGATCTTTGCAAGTCATTTACTTTCCCACAAATCCAAAGGTAGGAGAATCAAGGTCGTAAAAAATGAACGACCGAGGGAATGTGCAAAATTGCAGTCTCAAAAACGTTTTAAGTTTATTAAGGTAGCCTGTCCCTGTTAATTGCTCAGTAGGTAGTAAGTCAGACTAACAATCTAGGTCGTGAGTTTGTATCACCCATCCCGCTAGTCTCCATGATAGTTGATATAGAACATTATGCCTCATTGTCATTTGTTTTTGAATGGTGGTTATCGAAGCTTTCAACAATTTTTCAGTTATATCGTGACAGTTAGAAAGTCCATGAAATTTTGCACACTATGGTTAAATGGCTATGTAAGTCTGGTGTCGATGTTGTGATATATCAAGCAGGGTGATCGGATATAATAACGTTGTGCCATTGGCTCGTATCAGCTAGAGGGTGATGGAAAAGCAATATATATTGTACTTTTAATAATTTATTTTCACATATGAATATAAACATTACAAAAAACAAATACAATCTACAGTATATACAAGCAGTTATATGACAAGTCAATAATGTTTAGTACCACAATTTTAAAAGTAAAACAGTCAGATTAAGATGACAGATTTTCCTGAATACAATAAGATTATGTCAATACCAATAAAGTTCGCATGTGTTCATTTGTAGTCTTTCACGATGATTACATGCACAAGTTGATTTTACTGATTAATGAGAATTCTATCAGTCATTAATTATTACAATGGAGTCAGTGGTTTCGGAGAAGATGTTTAAAGAAATCATTGATGGCCAGATGGGTGATAGACAAACAAGTGGCCCAAGAGGACATGAATCGTTCTTCTGACAACAGATGCTACATTTAAAATATCTAAGGTCTAGGCCTTGAACTTTCAGATAAACTGGGGTTTTTTAATTTTACTTGAATTGTGCGCTTATAAGACCTGTGGTGGGGGCATTTGAGGTCAAATCATGTTGGTTCAACAACTGGATCTTGTGTTTATATAACTGCTTTGCAAGTTTAGTTAAGATTCATTGAAAAATGAAGATGCTATCGCGTCTACAAGAAAACGTTTAACGGAAGGACGAAAGGACGCACCTTAGACAATTTACCAAGCCATAAGCCTTACTGGCCTTTGGTAAAACTAAAAACAAATCAGTTCAAGAAAAGATAATTTTGTAAATTTCATAGTTGTACCCTTTTTGGATAATAAGATCCCTGTACTGTAATAAAGGACCTAATCAGAACTATAGTGACTACATAATACTTCACATCTAAATATGATTAAAATAATCTCTTAAGAGCAGTCAATGACAAAGTACCATTGACTATTTAAATCATATGTCACAAAACTACCAACTTTGATTGAAACTGTTGACCAATCCAAGTAAACAAATGTTGTCTCACTTAATTATCTGAAACGACTCTTTTAACTGCAAAGTTTCAATCCAAAGCATGCAGTAGTGACTACTGAGAAATAAACTTTAATCATAGTTTCTAAGTCAAACAAGGGTCATATTGATTTTGCAAAAATAAACCAGACAAGAGCTATCCCACTTTGATTTCATAACTGCAAATTAAGCTTTACATTAAGTTTTTATCAAATGCGTTGAGTGGATGGTGAGATATGGACTTGATGGCACTTGCACGCAAAACTTTAACCAGAAATTCTAAGTCAAACAAGGGCTATAATTTGCATTATATTTAAGCAAGATTTATCTAATGTGGTAATGGTGGTAGGTGTGATGACTGTGGAGTTTAATATGAAGTTTCAACCAAATATATTGAGTAAGTGGTGAGATATGAGGTTGATGGTTCATACAAGCAAAACTTTAATCAGCATTTTTTAGTTAAGCAAGGGCCATAATTTACATGATATTCATGCACGATTTATCTAATCTAGTTATTGTAATGGTGTGAATTTTAAGCAAATACAATGAGTTATTGGTGAGTTACAGTCGTGCATGCAAAAAATTAACCCAGGTGTGACACCTGAACTGCGATGCTTGGGCGAGTAGAATGGCTTTTGATAGGGATCATTTAAACCAAATATGAATCAATTTGACTAATCATGTTTTTGAGAAGATTTTTAAATTTCTAAATCTTATCCTATGACAGGCCCTTGCTAACAACTTGTGGATATTACATACCCTTTTAAGGAACCAGTCTAAATTGTAACGACTAAACAAGGTACCAGATATCGATATAATCAAAAGTAATTAATATCTAAAAAGTGAGAAAAACAACAAAATTCCAGACATCAAGATAATTGAATCAATACCTAAAATATGAGAAAAATAGAAATGTCTGTTTTCCCATAGTATTGCTATGTAAAACAAGCCGCTTCATGTGCACCAATGGACCTTAGTCCTTTTATTTTCAAACATTGGAAAGCCCTTCTCATAGCAATCATTTACACCAAATATGAACACATTTTGGTTTTCAGTTTTTGAGAAGATAAATATGAGTATTTATACTCAACATGAAAGTCCATGTATATTATATCAAAGCATATCGATATTGGCCTGCACTACCACTAGTAAATAACTTATTATCTAATCTGAAAAACAGTATCAATTCTGAAAAATAAACTGTTACGCCAAGCTCCAATATATTTTTTATTCCTTTCCTTGCACTTTCGAATCACCCCAACATGGATCTTCAACTGTCAGATCTTTATCAACATCTGAATATGGTTGAATTCCTGAGCTGTGGAGATAAATAAAATAAAAAATAAATATTTAAAGAAACTGGCAAACAGAACTGTGCTTTGTAATATTTTTCTTATCTGTATACCATCACAATAACAAGGTAATTCTTATAAACATGTGGTCAGTTAACCTAACCATTATTTCCGTGGATTCAAATTCAACACCCTTAGATTAATAATCAGACACTCAACTAATTGAGCTAACCAGACTCAGCTCTAATTCTTTTTGAATGGGGTTTGAGCCATTTTTCATCAATGGCAGGTAATATATATAGCATATTCAGTTTTATTTGAGATGGCAGTGAATAAAATGCAGAACTCTTCTTCTGCAAATAATTGGCAAACTTTCTAACATGAAGTTTTTGGACCAAGCTAAGCTCAAACCCATAACCTCAGTCATTACAGATAAGTAGTCTTGTACAACAGCGACTAAGATCACTCGGTAACTAAGGGCTTTTACACTTTTTTAATATAGAAGTTAATATTGAAAAATGAATGTCACTCCGAGAGTTCAAAGCCTTGCATTAATATTTTTGCCAACTTGTTTAATAAATTCAATAATAAATGAGCACTCAGGTAAGATCTTTTATTTACCGTACTTTACTGTGATATATTGATACATTGCCACTAAATCTTAAACATTTTTTTACCATTGTGTGTATGTTGGGCAGTAGTGTAGTGGAGTAGGCTGAGTGTAGACTGCTCAAGTCAGAGGTTTTGGGTTTGAATGATCCCAAGCTCGACCCTATGCCTAAGAACAACACTCGTATGTGGAATTAAGAACAATTTAAATAGAAGCTCTGAGCACTCTTCATAATCAAGCTAGAGGAAATATTTAACAACTAAGTGTATTGATGAAGTTTAGACATATTTGTTCTTTTAATAATGTTCATACTGTACAAATATCACACAGGAAATATATTACTGGGATTCAAAAGTAAATTTTGTTCACCTTATCTTAAACTTACAATATCTTACAGGTACGCAATATCTATGAATATAACTGAACATATAAAGAAAGGTTTCAGATTGTAATCACATTTAAAATGTAATAATATAAATTCCATTTAAATTAGAAGCATAGTTTATACCTGTTAGTAGTACTGGTTTTCACAATAACCACGAGACACAACTGTGGTGCAGGTTCCTTTCTTATTCATGACACTGAGATTTCTCAAGCTTCATAATGTAGTGGCAAGCTGGGCAACCAGTAACAAAAATAAACATGTATTACACAGAATCAAATTACAATAACAGATTTTAAAGGGAATATATCAGGATATCAAAATTGTATCTGTTGAGTCCTGTCATTATGTACTTTACATAGCGAATATATTCAGGATTTGTCAAAACTTTAAAATTGGCTATATAAACAATTTTAACCAATAAACCATATGCTCACTGTATTGCCAAAACAATATATATTTAAACATGCCAAAATAATATTTTAGAAACGGCTTTCCTAACTTGGGCTACGTCTCTAGGTTAGACTAAAATTGATTTCCCACTTAAAATGGCAACATATTTTGTGACATATTAAATGAGTCACAGGATGTCAATATTTCAATTTGATCCATTTTACAGATTTACACGTAGTTAAAATTGTTTCATCTTCGAAAGAATCAGAATGACGATTGTTCCGAGTTTACCACTCCAATTTACCTGTCGATTTTGGTGGATTTGACATACTTAACTATTCGGTTTATATTTATTAATGATAATGAGATAATTTCTTACCCATTTTGATAAATATTTTATTTTTTATCCAGATACACTCCCTTTAAATGAGAAAATATCATACTGCAGGTAAAGGTTAGAGGTGACATAATTTACCAAAAAAATACAGTGTTTGAATTCTATTTATAATATATGAAGAATCTGCACTGCAGATGATCTTTAAGTGCAGACTTCAAAAGGCTGTCCTTAAAAGATATTTGTTTGCCGTGCTCCTTAGTAACCTGCTCACTGAAAATTAAAGCTAACCAAACTTGTTATTGACTTACAAAGCACAGTTTTATTTTCATGTTTTCTGTCCATTTTTGTTTTATATTAAAAAGTACATTTGTTAAGAAAAGGGTTTACCGCTATTTTCAATTCATTTCAGGTTATATATGGCATATATTCATTTTTTAAGATCTCAGAATGAATACTGGTATTAGTATAAGCACCAATCTTCGCAAGTCACAAGCAAATGTTCTCACATAAAGTTTTCGGAACGAGCAGGACCCCAGTGGTGAGAAGTAAATGATTTTGAGATGGCACCTCAGATCACTTGGCCACGGAGGACCCATATACAAAATCAAAATTCGGCAAAAAACATAAAATAGCTTCCTACCTTTCCACATGAAAAACACTGGGTCAGAGCGCAGCAAACAAATATTTTTAAGGTATAAATAATTCTGAGCCTATATTAGATCTAGCTTTTTCGTATGGGAAATGACAGAAAAGTCACAAAGTTCAGATTATACATTTAATGTAACAATTGTGATTCAATAAAAAAAAAATGAAATAAATTTAATTAAAAAAGATATTAAAAAAATAAAATTGCCCGGGTGGGATTCGGACCATTGCGGGGAAAAATCTTGCATAAGTCAACGTGTTGACCCCACTGGGCCCACAACAACATCTGGATAAATGTTTGTTATTTTTATATAAACTCGTTTCTCTCGTAAATAACAGCGAAATATACTAAATGATTGAACAGTTGCCTTTGAGTCGTAACGGCATCTTCATTATCGATAAGTTTGGTGAAATCGGACGTGAATCACTTGCCGACAGCCATTTGAAAGCAACACCGCAATCGGAACATTTCAGTTTTCATCTTTGCGTTCGGCTAAAATTTGGCATTTCCAGCGGCTATTTCTTATAACCGTGGTACATTGTAATTTTATGCACAATTTTGCAAAATCCAAAATAAAAGCTGTTCAATATTATATAGTATTTGTTCAATGAGGGATCATTCTCTCCAATCAGAATTCATTTATTTTTGTTTTATTCATTTGCAATCACTACACTAAATACTTTATTTTTATTTTTTTCCATCTGTTTTATATTTTTTATATATGTGAGCTAATTATTTGTTGACCCGATATTGCTACTTGTCAAATATCGTTTACCACTTCCTAATGTCTCTAAGTTGGGAATACTTTCAGTTAGGGAGGTTCGTTAGGTACTCTCTCTCTCTCTCTATAACTCTCTCTCTCTCTCTCTCTCTCTCTCTCTCTCTCTCTTTCTTTGTTTTGTTACTATTTCTCTTTTCTTTTCAACATTTCAACCGGATCTAATGTTGGCAGAACTTTGTGGCCCGACCTCATGTCATGATATATTG
Source organism: Panopea generosa (assembly GCA_029582155.1). Lineage (NCBI taxonomy): Eukaryota > Metazoa > Mollusca > Bivalvia > Adapedonta > Hiatellidae > Panopea > Panopea generosa. The sequence goes on along the minus strand of CM055901.1, from coordinate 19,248,900 downwards.
AAATAAAATATTTTGAAACTAAACTAACTATTAAACTTGAGATCCTTTTGATAAAATAATTAATATTACTTTTTCTTTCTTTCTTTTCGCGAAAATTGAGGCCAGTCTCCTTGAGTGTTGGACAGCTAATGCAGCAACCGTATTCATGATATCATCGTTCAACATGTGCGCAGTGTGTACATATCTTGGCGTTTGGATTAGTTAGAAAATTATTTAAAAAAAAACTGCCCTTTAAGTTTAAGTAATTTGTAATTTTCCATTTGTAACATGTAGTTTTATTCACATAACATTTAGACGTTGAAGTAAATAAGTTGAAATATGTAATTAAGCAATCTGAATTATGGCGGATAATACCCTCCATACTAATTGTGTTTATACTGTTGTGATGGCTGTGTTCTTTGAATGCTACGTCTCCGGGTGGACAGAAAATCTCTTAATTATGTGACTAGACAGAACATCTGTTTATAGTTGAACATTATGTCAATCTAAGAATAACATGCCGTGCAGCCGTGGACCGTCATGGACCATTAATAAATACGTTCAGTTCAGTATATTATGGAACATTGGTTCAATTATCGTATTCCTGCTATAATCACGAAACGTGTTTTAATATAAACCGTTGTAGGTCTTTTATAAATATTTAATAGCAATACATGTGTGTGATATCTAATCGGCCAAAGGCAGATATTAAATTTTAAATTAACACAAATAATACAAATGGAATGTACCAGTGATATACCCAATGCTGTATCAGATAAGTTTCAGATTTACAAGTTTAATATTGGTACGGATGATACGTTTATATCAATCTAAATATATAACTGACTTTATCATGGGAGAGATACGAATTAGGGATGAAATAGTTTCTGAATTAATTATAACGGTCAACTTTTATAGACTTTCCGAAACAAAATCTTAAACACGTGTATGAACATTAAAAGTAAACAAACATAAGTCCAACAAGAGAAGTATTACTGCAAGAAAACTGTCCACACATCGGGACAAAGGATGAGCGTGTGGTTCAGTGGTAGAGAATCGGACCAAGGATCAAATGGTCGTGAGTTCGATCTCCAACCACTGCCATGTTAGACAATTGTTCCACAGCCTTAATACTGGTTAACGTATAAACACATATAGAAGAAACGTGATGCTACAAGCGAATAAACTCGATGACCTTGCAACAGGTCGAGCAGAGAGAACTGCCTACAACTTTTAACGAAACGAATTATTTGTATGATGATAGTATCCATATCGGTCTAAAGACAATATGTTAGAAAGTTTACCAGATACTTGAGGGAAACGGTTCTACTCAGATTTATTTGTATGAGGTTAGTGTCCAGCTCAGTCAAAACACTACATGTTAGAAAGTTTATCAGATACATATGAAGGATGTGGTTCCACTTAGATTTGTTTGTATGAGGTTAGTGTCCAGCTCGGTCCAAAGACAATATGTTAGAAAGTTTACCAGATACTTGAAGGAAACGGTTCTACTCAGATTCATTCGTATGAAGTAAGTGTCCAGTTCGGTCCAAAGACAATCTGTAAGAAAGTTTATCAGATACATGAAGGATGTGGTTCCACTTAGATTTGTTTGTATAAAGTTAGTCTCCAGCTCGGTCCAAAGACAATATGTTATAAAGTTTACCAGATACTTTAAGGAAACGGTTCTACTCAGATTCATTTGTATGAAGTTAGTGTCCAGTTCGGTCCAAAGACAATATGTTAGAAAGTTTACCATATACTTGAAGGAAACGGTTCTACTCAGATGCATTCGTATGAAGTTAGTGTCCAGTTCGGTCCAAAGACAATATGTTAGAAACTTTACCAGATACTTGAAGGAAACGGTTCTACTCAGATTCATTTGTATGAAGTTAGTGTCCAGTTCGGTCCAAAGACAATATGTTAGAAAGTTTACCAGATACTTGAAGGAAACGGTTCTACTAAGATTCATTTGAATGAGGTAAGTGTCCAGCTCAGTCCAAAGACAATATGTTAGAAAGTTTACCAGATACTTGAGGGAAACGGTTCTACTCATATTCATTTGTATGATGATAGAGTCCAGCTCGGTCCAAAGTAAATATGTTAGAAAATTTACCAGATACTTGAAGGAAACGGTTCTACTCAGATTCATTTGTACGAGGTTAGTGTCCAGCTCGGTCCAAAGACAATATGTTAGAAAGTTTATCAGATACTTGAAGGAAACGGTTCTACTCAGATTCATTTGTATGTGGTTAGTGTCCAGCTTGGTCCAAAGACAATATGTTTTAAAGTTTACCAGATACTTGAAGGAAACGGTTCTACTCAGATTCATACGTATGAAGTTAGTGTCCAATTCGGTCCAAAGACAATATGTTAGAAAGTTTACCAGATACTTGAAGGAAACGGTTCTACTCATATTCATTTGTATGAGGTTAGTGTCCAGCTCGGTCCAAAGACAATATGTTAGAAAATTTACCAGATACTTGAAGGAAACGGTTCTACTCAGATTCATTTATATGAGGTTAGTGTCCAGCTCGGTCCAAAAACAATATGTTATAAAGTTTATCAGATACTTGAAGGAAACGGTTCTACTCAGATTCATTTGTATGATGATAATATCCAGCTCGGTCCAAAAACAATATGTTAGAAAGTTTATCAGATACTTGAGAGAAACGGTTCTACTCAGATTCATTTGTATGAGGTTAGTGTCCAGCTCGGTCCAAAGACAATATGTTAGAAACTTTACCAGATACTTGAAGGAAACGGTTCTACTTAGATTTGTGTGTACATTATTAGTATTTGGGGTATCTTCACCATTAAAACTGGTTGTCATATAATTATAACATGTATTGTGTTGAACCTCATTTAACATTTTAAAAATGATAACATAATCTATAGTGTAGCTGAATACATGTTTTTGTAATTGGCCTAATTGTGATTAGATAGTCACTTTCATTTTACTATCCGATATTGAATTGTCAATGTTATCTGTAATCAAAATTGCACAACTATACGTCAATGCAAAGTTGCTGAATAAGTAAGGTGATTAAACTATGATTTTTGGACTTTGATAAATTGAATCTACGTTTGTCCGTCTGTACGGGTATATAAGCGCATGTGATTACAGTGTTGGATTAAGTATACAGGATTTAGAATCAGCTGCTGAGCTTCAGCAAAATGGAGCTACCGTTATTCATATTGTTAACCCTGACTGCGGGTACACTAGCAGGTGAGTGGATTTTGTGAAAACAGCTATGTAGTGTAGAATACACATTGAAGCTGATTTAAGCGTTATTTCAAAAAATGAAAGACATGCCGCATGTAAGACACTTTTATACACAATTTCTTTACGTGTATTTAATCTATAATATGTGTTATTTAATTTGTTCAATTTGAATTGAATTTTAAAAACAATTCGCCCGTACTTTACCTTAGTGCTATTTCCGGTCTTTGGGTTTCATTTGGGATCATTTGACTCATTTAATGCAGCTCGAAAATGGATTGCTACTTTTGTCGATTCTACGGGACGTGTGGGGTCTTGTGTTTAACTTTATTCCTGATAAACAGATTCAATAGATTTATATCATGACTTTATCATATTGTATATGTCCAAGTATGTCAATGATAAAATAGTTGGTTTCATGTTATTTCAATATATTCGTTACGGTCCAAGGGGGCATTGACATAGCAGTAACATACCAGCACGCTGATTGGTCAGTTTCTGGATTACATCATACAGGGAATTCCATGCTTATACATAAGGGTATAACATACCTGAACTGGGAGTTGTCCGTTACTGGGGTAAACTTATCTAATCATTGTAAAAATTGGCGAGACAAGAAAACGTTGCATTGTTAACGGAAATCCACTACATACACAGAAGTTATAAATTCTGACCATCTAATTTTAGAAAGGATTTATATTTTGAAAATGTTCTTGTTTGTATATAGTGATGTTTTTATCCATACAGTTAGTTTTGTATATATTTTTTCTATACTCGGCAACAGGTCATTTGTTAATAATGTATATGCTATTTACTTTGATTACAAAAATAGAACTTGACAAAAATGACAAAGAAACAATATTGAAATAAGAAATGATACAAACAGGGGATTTTTCGGTATGTAAAAGATATGAGTTAATACAACATGGATACTAGTTTATGATATGGGGATGTTTCTACAAGGTCAATGGCCACTTGAGATGGTAATTAGATAGACACAGGTCTTTAGATGATTCACTTCTCTATATGATTGAATGAAATTTGTATTAGTATAATTGTATTGCTGCATTTCTCTTACTTTATGTACGTGAATACTATGAACCGTGCAGATGTAATATACTTGATTTCAAATATTGATTAGACATGCACATGTAAATGCATTTTATCATATCTTATTTATTGTAGCATATATTTAGTATTCATCTTTATTAATTGTAAACATTGGCGTTTTTCCTTTGTCGTTAACCTAGTATGTATTACGGTTAACTAACATATTTATTTTTCCAGGTCCTATTCACGAGAAAAATGGTGATTCATGTGCCAGAAAATGCACGGGTAGGTAACCTAACACAGTTATTAGATTCATACTTCAGCCAGCAATAATCCATATTCTTCTTAATGATAAGAAGTCATCAGCGAGTATTACTATTTGACACAATTCGACTAAATTGTAATCATCAATTCATAATGAATGTGGTGAAAATTATCAAAAGTTAATCATTCATTCATATCTTACAATAGAGTCTCTAAGAGCGTTGCAACCCTAAATACAGAAAAGAAACTAGAGTAAAATGATGAAATGTAAATCCTTTAAATATTGTGTAATTCAAACATATTCTTGAAAGGCTTCTTCGGTTAAACAAATGCATAAGAACAAGTGGGGTTACTCGCCAGAAACAGGATAGATTTTTCCAAGACACTCAAATATCATGAAACCACAACATGATTAATTACAACTATAATATTTGCTTTATGTGTATTTGTTTGTGAAAACTACGTATAAAGTTTACGCAACTTCTAAACACAATGTTTTGTAAATATTTTCAGTATCCAACCAATTTAATTACGAACCAGGAACGACCTATCAATTCAACTACAACAATGAGATCCGCACATCACTACAAGGTGCCTCAGAGGAACATGCTGGACTAGATATGTCAGCTACAGTCCACATAGACGTCATAACCAAGTGTGAATTAGTGATGAGGGTAAGTTATAGTGTGCTACAGTAAACATCGACGTCGTCTCTTAGTGTTAACTAGTGATGAGAGTAACGTGTTTCATACAACAGACGTCGTCTGTAAGTGTGAATTAGTGATGAGAGTAAGTTATAGTCTGCTACAGTAAACATCGACGTCGTCTATAAGTGTTAATTAGTGATGAGAGTAACGTGCTATATACTACAGACGTCGTCTGTAAGTGTGAATTAGTTATGAGAGTATGTTATGACGGTGCCTTTCGTAGGAATAGGTGGTGAGAAAAACCGTGTTATATGTCTCGTCTGTAAGACGATTTAACAATGAGAGTGTGCTATTATCTGCCACGAGCTTCGTTGACGCCATCGCTAAGTGTAAACTAGTGCAATGAAAGTCGAGTTACAGTATGCTACCTTCCAAATTCCAGTCGTCACTAAACTACAATTTATACAATAAAATGTATGTCGCTTCATTTAGTTAGTCATTCTTATTTCAGAAAATAACGTTAGAATAACTGTTATGCATAAACTTTTTTCAATGTAAATATAATTGATAGTGCACAAACACATTAGTTTCTGTAATATGTTTACACTGTTTCGTTTTAATATCAGCTGAGCGACGTAAGACTGAAGGAGCATGATCCCGAAACCGCCACGATGAGAATTGTTACATCAGACTTCAACGATAACTTGGAAAAGAACCCACTGAGAGTTTCATTCCAAGATGGAAGCATCGATGACGTATGCTTAACAGCACCAGAGTCTCCAAGGGTGTTGAATATCAAGCGTGGTATACTTTCTGTCTTCCAAAACAAGATGGACGATATCACCAAGGATCAAACCGTCTCTGAGGTGAGATATTTGTAACAAGTCAATTAAGCAGATGTATTATATTTCTTATTAAGAGTCCGATAACTACAAACAACACATTGCACCACTGTTATAATCCAATTACTTATATGTCAATTTGTTTACCTTTCTAACAGAGCGATGTTGCTGGAAACTGTGAAGCCAGTTACTCTTCAACTGAAAAAGGCTGGTACAATCTGCTCATCAAAAAATCCAAGAATCTTTTGGGATGCACTGGTCGCCACAGTTCTAGATCGGCTGTACAGGGAATCTCATACGGCTCAAAGTCTGTAAGTATACCGGTAAAAATAAACAAAATTCATACAATTTTTTAAGTCAGTTCTTGTGTATTGATATTTATAATGTAAATGTTGATTAAATGTTATTTCCGCTTTTTAGGATATCCAGTCATTGCCACTCGTAAAAAGCACTCATGATTGTGAACAAGATGTTGTTAGAGCAACAGGTCGTCTGAATAGCGCCATATGCCGAGAAAGCCATAAATTTGCACCTTTCTCCAGACTAGAAAGTGGTGCCATCACTCACAACACACAGACTTTGACATTCGTGAAGGAAATGAAATCCAAATCTACACCAGGTATATACATTCTCTCATATAGTTATGAAAAATGATAATGGTGTTTTTTGTCTATATTAAATTTTATCCATATCATGATTGCATTAATTCATTTCATTTCTCATTAATTGTTTAATATTTCAGCCCCTGTAATGACAAGAGCAACACTTCAGTTTGATCATTCATACAATGCTGAGGAGCAGAATGGCAACAAAAAGGATCTTGAACGGTTGTTGATGGATATCTGCCTGACAACCACAAATGGAGTCAGGCCCGAAACTCCACGTCTGTTTACAGCACTAGTAGAAAACATGCGAACAATGGAAGCATCCGATTTGTCCAAAGTGTACCAAAAGATCAAAAGCCAGGCCATCTGCTCTGAAAACAACAAGAGAGTAAGGTAAGTCAGTAATTAAATCTGTTACACTGAATGTAAATACAAATATAACAATATATACGTACCACTATTTATTGTCAATTGTTATCGAACGAACAAACATAAGAAATAAAGTATAAGTTAGATCATAAATGTTGGTTTCTTCTCATCCACAGCAAATTCTTCCTTGATGCAATCCCTATGATAGGAAACTCTGCTAGTTTAAACATAATGACCAAACTGATCACAAGTAATGAAGTAACCGGCATTGAAGCTGATATGTGGCTTACGACATTGGCCTTCATCCAAAACCCAACTGTAGATATGCTGACGGAAGTTAAGGTTAGTTTATAAATATTTGATAACAGTCTATCTTATACATTTTTATGTAGATATCGAATCTGTATGTGTATGTGTGTGTGTTTTGACGTTTTTGTTTTTTTATATGACAGCTTAATTGATGATTTGATAACAATAACATTTTGTGTTCGACCTTATTGAAAAAGAATTATATTTTCTTGTAATTAACCATGTACATATCATTATATTACAGCCCCTTCTTTCCATGAAGAAAAACGAAGAAAAGGCAATGCTGTCTGTTAGTTCTCTTGTCCATAGCCTTTGCAGGAATAACATAGAGTGTGATAATATTCTTGAAGTGAGAAAGATCATTTCTTTGCTGGAAAGCAAAATTGGAACTTGCAAAGTCAAAGACTCCAATTTTAAGACAGTAAGTTAATAAGAAAATAATGTTCTTTAATCAAAATTTTATACAATCGGGAAATATTTGTTTAGAGGTAAAGACTGAATTTTGGACTGAACAAAAAAGTATAGTTTACGTAACTGCACACAGAAATGAAATTTGCTTCGATGTCAGTCGATACTCGTTGTTTTAAAAGCTACATACACCATTTTATTCATTCTTTAAAATGGATTTTACCAAGTATAATTTAACATTTCAGACTGTGTTGGCTATCAGAGCAATTGGAAACGCTGGGTTTGGAACGGGAGCTATATCAACTTTAACCAAATGTATTCAACAATCCGCAAACCCAATTGAAATAAGATTGTCGGCAATTGAGGCTTTCCGCAGAATGTCATGCAAAGCAGATGTAAGTTAGTTTATTCAATAGTTTTGTTTCAATCATAATCAAACTGTTTGTTTTACCACGTATTGAAATAGTATCGGGGATACATGTAAGTTAGTATGGCATTGTCATTTATCAGTCCATATAAGTGAATATTTTATATTTCACAGAAGTCGCGAATAGTGCAAATCTTTACCGACCCAGAAGAGGATTCCGAAGTAAGAATTGCTGCATACAAGACCATAATGGAGTGCCCATCGGACGACATCTTGCGCAAAGTTAAATATACTCTTGCTAAAGAGGAGGTAAACCAGGTCGGTTCCTACGTATGGTCCCATTTGACAAATCTGATGGAATCATCTGACCCACATAAACAGGCAATAAAATCCATATTGGAGGATGCCACTCTTCAAAAGGACTTTGACATGGACAAAAGGAAGTTCTCTAGAAACTACGAAGGTTCTATCTTCCTTGAAAAGTTAAACACCGGAGCTACTGTGGAAGGCGACATGATCTGGTCATCCAAGTCATTCATACCGCGATCTGCCATGCTTAATCTCACTGTAGATTTGTTTGGAAGCGCCATCAACCTGTTTGAAATTGGAGGTCGTGCTGAGGGTCTAGAGTATTTCTTGGAATCGTACTTCGGTCCTAATGGCTACTTCAGTGAAAACGATGTGCAGGCTGCCGCAGATGAGACAGCGGTACAAACAATCAAGGCAGACAAAACAGCAAGA
>CM055901.1:19038679-19239596 GCA_029582155.1 Panopea generosa | reverse complement strand
TTCACAAACCATGCTGAACTTATCATTTCTGGTGAAAAGACAGAAGTTGACTTGACATTTAATGCTGGATCTAAATTGGAAGGAAGAATATCGGCAAACAGCCCTTATTTCCAGTCAACAAGTGCTGCTTTTAAATTTTCTGGAAATTTAGACAAATTTATATCCCATGTTGAAATAAATTATAATATCGATATGTATGCAGTTGATGCAACTCTCGATACGAAGTCAAACATTGACTCTTCGTTAACGATTTCTACGCCTATCCAAGGATACAAGTCAATCAAAGCAACGCTTTCACATAATGGCAAATTCCCTAACATCAATTCTATGATTCAAGTAAAGACTGGTCGACGAACCCTAGCAATGGCACGAGTTCTCCTCTCAAACACCAATGGGTTAGTATCACAAATGTCACTCCAATCCGTTCTTACACCAACAATTCAAATTAACATTGGACATAAAGGACAAATGAGTGATTTCACGTCAAATGCAGATATCAGATACAATAGCAAAACATCCTCAGTTAATGTTGTCTTCAAATCAGTTCCTACATTTGAAGGATCGTTGACAGTGTCCACACCATTCACTGACATCATTTCAGGAAATTTCAACGTAAACAAGGGAACAAATGACGTATCCGCTCATGCGGAAGGAAGTTTGGGATCCAAAACGATATCTGGAGACGTATCATTCGAAAATGGAAATGCATATGGTACAACCATTGCTATCAAGTCACCATTTAAAGGATTTGAAAATATGCAAGGGTCTGCCAAGTTTACTAAAATGTACAAACGATTTACAAGTTATGCTACTGTAGAGATGTCATCAACACAAAAGGTACAGATTGACGCTGAATCTAGCTGGAGAGGTGGTCTTACAGGAAGCATGTCTATTCAAACACCTTTCGAGGCGTTGAAGCACTCATCAGCTAATTTCAAACTTGACGGTGTTCTTCCAAACGTTAAGTCCGAATTTCGTGTTTTGCATTCAGGTGAAAAGTATTCAATCGAAGGTGAGTTTGAATACCAAAATTCTATTACTGGTAAACTGTTCATGGCAACACCATTCAAAGGCTACGAGAATGCTGGCATGTCCTTCAACTCACAAGGACAACTGACTGATTTACAAGCTGGTCTAAGAATATACGCAGATGATAACGAAATTGTAGCATCCGTTCAAAACATGAAATCTGAAGGTAAACTTGACACAAAAGCAAAATTGGAATCTCCTTACACGGAAGATGTCTCGTTCGAACTGTCATACAATGGTAACCCTCTAGATTTCTCTAATACCGTCGTTCTGGCAGTAGGAGAGGAAAATACTGTCACATCCAAAACAACTTTCAGATTCGCAGAATCATCTCTAGCCCTTGATGCATCGGTTTCAACTATATTCAACGGATATTCCGATGAACAGAAAGTAAAAGTTTACTATGATGCCCTTCCTAATTTGAAGGCAGCAGCTTATGCAAAGTTGTTTGGTAGTGAGTATTCACTTGAGTCAACATTGCAAGCAGACTCTAAAGTCGTCGGTATGGTTTCATTGAGAACTCCATTCAGCAATCTTAAAGATGTTGCATTTAGTATCAATCACTCTGGAAATAGCAAGCGATTTACAACAAAAACAGAGCTGCAATTTGATACAGACAAGAAGGTTGAAGCTGACATTCAATATGCTAAATACGGATGGCGCACAATCCAGACTTCTTTAGAAGTACGCACACCATTTGATGGTGGGGAACGGTCTCGACTTTCTTATAGACACTCTGCATCTTTAGAAAGTTTCGAATGTGATGTAGAAGCCAGCTTATTAAATAAGGACATTAGTGGAAATCTACGAGCTTCAAAGTCACCAATAAGCGTCACCCTAGCAATAACAACCCCATTTGAAAATTATGAAGACATCGGAGCTGACATGAAATTGGACTACGGAACATACTTCTATAACACTGAAGCCAATATGAAGTTTATGCAAGGTAAATCTCTGGTTCTGTCATCGGAAATGAATCTTAATACTTCTCCAAAGATAGCATTTTTGAAGGTTTCTTCACCTTTTGTTGGATACGAAACGTCTGAAATAAGATTAACGCATACAGGTAATCTGAATAACTTTCAGTCTGTCGCATCTCTATCGACTCCAATAACCCCAACTGTGCGTGTACAGGCAAATCTTCGTAGCTCTTCGCTGTCAAATATCGATGGAAGTTTGACATTCACAAGTCAGATAAAAAACTTTGAAAATCTGAAGTTTGTTCTCCAAAATGAAGCTGTCGACAGTAAATATAACACTAATGTTGAAGCATCGTGGGCTCCATACAAAACCATTGCATTAACCGGCTCTCTCGTTAACACCAGAAACTCTATGATTGCTGATGTTTCACTTATTTCGCCGTTTGAGAGTTTACGTCAATTCAACTTGAAGTCAAAACAAACATTCCTTGGTACCAAATATACCGAAATCTTCTCTATGCAATATAATCAAGAAACATTCGCTGATTTCGAAATGAAATTGAATACAGCTGAAAAGAAATCTGCTTCGCTTTTAATGCGTTCACCAAGAACAGTGAATGTAAATATTGAAGGATCCATCAACGGAAAGTATGATGGTAAAGCTAGTGTAAGCACAGATAGCAAGAACTTGGACAACGTCGACACTATTACTGTCTTACTCGATACAAATACCAACGAACTGTCCCTCAAACACTCGTGCTCTAAAATGCCGGCCATCTCCTTTAATGGTGTTTTCCAAAAATCAAACTCAAAGGCTGATTTGTATATTGACAATACACGTTACGGATATGATATGTCCATCTCAAATACCGACGGCCGTATCAAAGTCATCCTACCTAGCAGAAGTCTTCAATTATCCGGTTCTCAGAGATACAGGACCACCGAAGGTGCCTTCATGTGGGATGCTGATGAAGACGAGACAAAGAAAGTTGGCTTCAGGTCTACCGTGGTACCATCAAAACAGTCAGTCAAAGCCGATGTTACTCTCATGATGCCAAGTATTGGCAAGGTAATCTATTCTTATTGATATGAATTAATTTTTAAGACTCAGATTTTATAGCTATTTGGAAAAGTCTAATATGCATAGATAGTTTTGTTTGTATTTTTTCATTAATATATAATTATTTAATGAGTCGGTTTTTGGAAGGAATGTGTCACGACTAACTTTATCGCCTTGACAATTCAAATATGATGTGGCATACACTTAATCATAAACAGCTGAGATACATATGCTCCCCTGAAGTTTTGAAAAAATAATGATTTCATGTACTCACTTTTTCAGGACGTAAAAATCGATTCCGAGATGGTTTTAAACAGAGGAAGTGTACTTTTTGATGGCAAAACCGAATTGACTTACTCAAAGGACAGCAGAAAGAAGTTTACAATTACTTCACGTCTTGAAGATATCTCCAGTGGTTGGTCAGCAAAGAACTACAGCTTCAGTCTTGGTGTGAGCCATCCATACACTAGCGTTGGAGTGCTGATGTCTTCTCATCTTGGACATTCCGACAGCAAACTTACTGCTGCTTTTGATATTGAATACCTGACAGTGAGACGTGAAACAAAAACATTTTCTGTCAATGGAGAATTAAACAAACTAAAAAATTCAGTCAATTTTGATGTGAGTATTGTATTAAGTATGATAAAAAATTAAAAAGTTTAGAATATTTTTAAATACTTTGTAATTGTCTGGGGATTTTTTAAACTGATTGAATTGGATATTGTTTGGTGTAAATTGTTTCTGTAAAACATGTTAAATAATACCTGAAAAATTTCAAAGTGATTCCTGTTGTATTCGTAGGTAAACACACCCGTTAAGAAGATCAGCATCAATGGCAACGCCAAACTTGAATCTCCATTCAGCGTTTCACTGACAAACAAATATGATAACAAGCGTCCATTGAACACCTTTGCTACTTTTGATCCAATCAGACGAAGTGTTGATTTCCAAATGAACTACGACCTAGGTGAGATAACTTATTTTACAGTTTTCTTGAAATTATCAATCTTGATAAGTTATTCAGCATTATTTATTTGTAAAATTAACATAATGTTTTGCTTAACAAGCTTTGTTATGACTGTCAAATCTAACGATATTTCTCTATCTTTTCCAGAAAATCCCAACAGTGAGTTGCACTTCAATGCGAAATACGTAAACAATTCTGCTGTATCTGCTGAATTGTTCCATGTTGTAAACAGACAGAGAATTACGGATGCACTTCTGGCTCTTAGACTGAACAACTCCCACCTTCTACACAATCGTATTCACTGGAGACCCAGCATGATCAATGACTTGAAGGTAGTTGATTAAATATGTCATTCAATCAGCGTAAAATATAATTATATTAGACTTTGATAACTATTGTTAGCTACTACTATCGATACCTCACATTTACATCGATTAACCATATCACAGATAATAGAGGAGCGTTTAAAGATTACCAATTACATTGCTAAATCTAAAATAATCTAAACATTATTACTATGACAGTATTCCACTGAATTATAATTATATGGGATATATTATTCAAACTAAATATTCTTCAGGAGTATTCCAGCAAGAAAATAGAAAGTTACAGAAGACAAACGGCCAACTTGAATGAACTTATATCCAACAGTGTTGAGTACGAGTTGACGCAAAAAGCCAAACTTATCGGCAACTCATTTTCGGAAGAAATGGAACCTTTGACCAACGTCTTGAAGGAAAAGATGGAGACACTTTCGACCATGTATGAACTAAACGAATATCATCTTAAAGACATCAGAGATTCTGTTATGGCATCAGCAATGGAGGCCAAGTAAGTAATACCACGATAAAGATAAAGCGTTTATATGACATGATAGAGATCGAAGGGTCACGGGTTCGATCCTCCGTAACGGCGATGTGTGGTGTTCTTAAACAAGACTTTTTTCTGCATATGCTTAGTACTGGTCTATCCAGGAAGACTTCGAGCATGATTTCTTTAGATTGTAAAAACTTGTTTCACATTCGAAGTAAAATAAAATCCTTTGAACACTAGTAGATAAAAGGTACCCACGTTAAATTGATTATACCAATATAACTTATGTTAAGATATATCTTGAAAAAAAGCGTTTGTGTTTTTCTTAGAGATCCCATCATAACATTGCAGTTACAGACAAATAAAGACAGCAGTAACAAATTATTCTGTTCCAGATGAAATAATGTCAATATTTATTTGCTTCTTTAAAATATTTGTAGACTTGTGCTTGAAGATATGTCTGATGTCACAAAAGAGTATATCAACATTATTGTCGAGCGACTTGAAAGCAACCTCAATGTAAATGTAAGTTTTGTATTTGTATAACGTTTGACTATCATATGAATAATTTATTCGTTAACATCAGAATAATCTATTCTCGTACAATGTCGTTATATATGAAATAATAGTATATAATATACAAAAGGTCAACCAAATAATGTATTTTGTGCTATATGTGTAAATTCTGAACGTCTAATTGTAAATTTACATTTTTAACGTTATTTTGTAAGACTCGATCTGTTATGCTCTGTTATCTTATTCTTTGGATCGTATATGGTAACAGTTTGAATATAAACTGATGTATTTCTCTCTCACAATTCAGGTTGATCTGTCTTGCTTAGAAAATGCGTTGGAATACATCTTAATACAAAACACCAAAATGTCAGGTAAAAATGAGATACTGTAAGTTATATCAGATATAGATAATATTATTATAATTATGATCCACCAGTAAATGTATCATTTATAAAGACAGCCCTAACACATTTGATAAAGTAGTTTACTGTAGCGAGATTACAAGTTAGAATAAACATCAAGTTTATAAATAAGTGACTCAAACTGTTAACGATTGTTTCATTCGTGCGATAACATCTGCAATCTTTCTGCCAGGTCACCTGTACAACATGACACAACACGAGTCTGTCCAATCACTTAAACAAAAATACAACGACTACAGCCAGTATATCTACAAACTCAACACTGTCCCAGAACACATAACCAACATGGCTGACCAGTATACATCTGCCATTTATGGTGCACACGAACTTATGAATGGACCAGTTATGCAACAGGTAATTATCTATTTACTGTATATATCAAATTAATTTCGAGATTTTAATACAAGTTTTGTAGAGGACAATCTTCAGCAACTGATAAAACCAATAACGTGAGAAACTTTAAATGTCATTATATTAATGAAAAGTCAATTAAATTGTTTCTACATTTATTCATACTCTATTACCTTCTTGTTTAGGGAATGAATGCTTACAAGTACTGGGAAGTTCGTGAAAATACCGAGACCGTTGTCAAAGCTATCATTGACTGGATTAAGAATGAGATTGAAAAAGAAGTCTCAGACATTCAGGCCACCATCTTGAACCTCGGTAAAACGGCAGTAACAGTATACGATCCTGAACATGGAGAAATACAGATGGATATCCATCTCCCACTTCCACTACGTTCCCTTGACGCTATCCCAACAGTTGATGTCACACCTTATGTCACAAAGGCAAAGAAGTTTATACCAAAAGTACCATCCTTCACGCTTCCATCTAGTGACGTCACAACATGGCTGCCACCTTATGATGGTAAGACGTATTCCAGAATAAGTAACTTTGATGGCGTTCGGGAATTTCTGAAAAAAAATTGTTTAAAGCAAATATAAAATAAATTCAATTTTACTGATGTACCATTTTATTTTTAAAACTTTAATAGAAAGCATTGTACAATCCTCTTTGTTGAAGTTAGAATCAATAACTTCAAATTCGTCAATAGGAATAAGTTAGCGTAAGTGTCTTTGTTTTTCATTTGATAAGCTATTTATATATGTTAATCTATCATGTTCTATCTATAGAGTTTTGTATTATGCTTTACATTGTTATGGAATAGTTTTTTTATCATGTAGAAATTGCAAATATTTGTCGAATTATTTGTTCAAACCATAATAATTAATTGTGAATTGGCATACTACCAATTTTCTTACAATTATTTCACATTGACAGAGTTGACTTCATGGGCACGTGTTGTTTTGTGTTTAATCTTTATGGAAGATCTAAATCTTACGATGAATTGTGTATAATAATCATTGACTATTTATTTTATGTCTTAATTCAATTTCTTTATGTGGAGCAAGCAATTACATTGAATATTTTAAACCTGTATTACAGCTATCGCATCGATAGAAGGAAACAAAGTGACCACATTTGATGGTCTGACATACGATCTTGGCGGAAGCTGTACATACCTTCTAGCCCGTGACTTCGTCAATGGCAACTTTTCTCTTGCACTCAACAAAAAAGGCAACACAAAGAGTGTCCACATAATGGCTGACGGTAAAGCCATCACAATTCAATCGGACGGACAGGTAATTTCTAATATTTACTTAAAATACTGCAAACGCTTTGTATATTTCCTGACTTATTCTATTACAATCAACAGGCACTTTAATAACTTTACAACCAACCAATTATTATATTGGTGCAAGCAATCAGACCTCATATGTGTCGAAATAAATGTTGAAAAGAATTCACAACACTAACAGATTGGAAAACCTTTGTTCTCGTAGTAGTTTGATTGTTTTGATAATTAATACACTGGGGTTTTTGTAACACGAAAAACTAAATACTACGCGTGATGCATATTCGTTCTTTTAGGTTTTACCTATTTTATTTCATGATATATGATTAAGTATTTTTATTTTTCAGGTTCTAGTAAACAATAAACCAACCGAGGTGCCAACTGTATTGAAAAACATTGTTATTACCTCCCTTGATGGACACGTGAAGGTAGAGGGCGCAGGAAGCTTTGAAGTCGACTACTTCAAAGACTTAGACACTTACACCATCAAATTAAACGGTTGGTACTTTGGCAAGACAAACGGGCTTCTTGGAACCTATGACAATGAGCCATCGAATGATCTGATGACGTCTTATGGCCGACCAACAAGCACCGCTGAAAGATTCTCCAGGACCTGGGATATTGGCACCGCGCGTTGTCAATAAACCGCCAAAACAAACCTACTAACAACCAGCTAACAGAAAAGACTAACCGACCGACTAACCAACCAACCGAACAAAAGGCTGATAAAAATGTGATTCATTAATGATTTAAAGACGAATCATTTAAGTTATAATAAAGAACATTCAACAGGGAGCATTGTTAGTAAAAACATTTAACGTATGAAACTTTCACTATAGTGTCATGTTATATATGAAATCGACAAAAAGCCAATGTACCAGTAGGATATTACTAAAATGTATTAATACAGCAGATGTCCGAACAAACATTGTATACAGTTATATTTCAATTACATTGTGAAAGAATACTTTAACACTTATATTGAATGTATCAGAACAGTTTAAACATGATATTAAATGTCTACAAATAATATAAACTTATATGGAATATGGTTACATGTCTAAAATTAGATATTTTCCATCTTAAATGTATTGCAAGTAAATAGTTTCTAACATATACATATACATGCATGTACAACATATTTGCTCCAAATCATAAAAAATAAACCAAAATCAAAGCATTATTTTGTGTTGAAGTTTTTGTTTCTTATTGAAATTTGATGATTTATATAGTTTATATGACCATATTATTAATTAATATATATTTCTCACTGCCGAATTGGTTATATTTCACTAATATTTATAAAACAATGGTTTATTTTATTTATATTATGACTGTAATTCGGATCTTTATTGTTTATAAACATTTTCATTTCATTTTATTTCATGTTGAGTACAAAACGATTATATCGAAATCATAATTCATAAAATAAATAAAACTAACTATAAAAATGTTGCTTTAAGAATATCCTTACATTAAAGTAACGCATGATAGTCATTATGACAATAATAATAGAAACACAGTTTACGAATGTTCTTTTTCGAATGTGTTCCTTTAGCTTATTGTCTTCCTTTATTATCACCATTTCTTGCACAAAAATAGAATTGATATGATTTCATTCTTCACTTTATAGGATAGCACGAGGAAAATATTACTAAATTATCTTTTTACTGACTTGTCTATTATAACACACTGTATAATATTATGAGTAGGTCCGTAACATGTAACGAGGGTTGTGCGCTTGTGTCACTTGATAAAGTAAAATTACAAGTTAATCGGTTATTTTTACTCGGCTTAGCGTCCGCACACAACGTTGCATACTCATCCGAAGAATTATTTCATTCCTCAGTACTTTAACAAATAAGTCGCTGTTAGTGGGCGTTTGAAAACCATATACTTCAATTATGAATCAAACTCGGGTCTCACTGCTTCTTGAAGCAAACATGTTAAGCTATTCACTTCTTCAGCTCACCATTTCAGAACTTGGTTATACAGATATGTTAAATACCAATTACATCGACAGATATATGCTGTTTATAGCTCTTATAGCTTATAAATTAGATACAAATGTTTTAGTTCAATAGTTGTTCTTGAGGTCTTTAACGCCAAGATGTATCAGAAAATAACGAATGTTATGATCAACGGCAAATGCACAGTCAGTCTTTATAATAAAACGAAGTGCTCTTTTTGGCAAACGCACAGTCTTTATAGTAAAACTAAGTGCTCTTTTTGGCAAACGCACAGTCTTTATAGTAAAACTAAGTGCTCTTTTTGGCAAACGCACAGTCTTTACAGTAAAATGTAGACCTCGTTTGAGATAACACGCGTTCATTTTTTTGTTAACATAACGTCCCTTTTGATAAAACATTTACTCAATCAGGTAGGAGAAACTCTTTATCTTGTTTAGATGACAAGTAACGTATTAAGTAAATTTACAGAGACACGTTCATGTAAACAATAATACAACGAGTCAAACACAGGAAGACTTCTTTTTGAACAAATGTACAACTAACACCACAGAAAGTCTTGTTTTTGAATAGATATATAACTAATTAATACAGAAAGACATCTTTCGGACAAATATATAACTAACCAAACTGAGAAAGCCTTCTTTTGAACAAATATATACAAATTCATACAGAAACACCTGTTTTAAACAATTATATAACTAACAAAAAACAGAATGCCTTCTTTAGACAAAATTTAATGACTATTGTACAACAAACCAAACACAGAAATCCTTTTTTTTGAACAAATATATAGATTATGAAATACAGAAAGCATTCTCTAGAACTAACATATAACCAAACACAAATAAGAAAGTACGTTAAAAAACAAATGTCGTTAAAACAAGAGGTCCAAGAGTATCTGAATCGCTCTACTGGCAACAAATAGACAGATGAACATTTCAGCGGATTTCTTTTTTGTAAATTCCTCTTCAACAAACAAATCTTTTAGGATATCAGCATTCAATAATACATGTTTTATATAAGGTCTAGGCCATGAACTTTCAGAGAAACTGTATTTTAAAGTTTCGCGTAAAATGTGCTTATAAGCCATGTGGCAGTGGCATTTGTGATCAAATGACGCTGGTTCAAGAACTAGTACGTACTCTTGTGGTTATATAACTGCTGTGCATGTCTAGTTAAGATTTGATGAAAAAAGAAGGTGTTATCACGTCTACCACATTTTCCATATATAACTATATGTAAAACATTGGCCCTATGGCGGCCCCAAATTTAACCCCAGGGACCTAACTTCAATAGAGATATTAGGGAATTCCCATGCAATGCTACATGTAGTATATCTAAGCTCTAGGCCTTCAACTTTGGGAGAAAATTTTTATTTTATTTTCGCTGCAAGCTTTGTCGCATGGATATCACAAACTAAATATCGTGTATGATCACCTCGAGCAGTCACCAATGGCTGGCAGCTTTGTCGCATGGATGATCACAAACTCAATATCGTGTATGACCACCTCAAGCAGCCACCAATGCAAGGCACTTTCTTCGCATAGATTATCACAAACTCAATATAGTGTTTGGCCATCACGAGCTGTCACCAATGTCTGGCAACTTTGTCATATGTATTATCGCAAACTCAATCATGTTTATGACCACCTTGAGCAGCCACCAATGCATGGCACGTTCTTCGCATGGATAATTCCAATCTCAATATCGTGTATGATCGCCTCGAGCAGTCACCAATGACCGGTACCTTCGTCGCATGGATAATAACAAACACAATATCGTGTATAACCAACTGGAGCAGTCACCAATTTCTTGCACCTTCGTCAAATGGATTACCACAAACTCAATATCGTGTATGACCACCTCGAGCAACCATTAATGTCTGCCAGCTTTGTCGCATGGATACTCACAAACTCAATATCGTGTAGAAATACCTCGAACGGTCACCAATGCATTGTACGTTCGTCGTATGGATTATAACAAACTCAATATCGTGTATGACCACCTCGAGCAGCCACCAATGCCTGGCACCTTTGTCGCATGGATGATAACAAACACAATATCGTGTATGACCACCTCGAGTTGTCACCAATGCCTGGCACCTACGTCGCCTGGATATTCACAAACAACAGTATCGTGTATTACCAATTCGAGCAGCCACCATTGCATAGCAACTTCGTCGCATGTATTATCAAAAACACAATATCGTGTGTGACCACCTCGAGCAACCACCAATGTCCTTCTTACACCTTCGTCGTATGATTATCATCAACACAATATCGTGTATAACCACCTCCACCAGCCACCAATGTCTTGCACCTTCGTCGTATGGATTATCACAAACACAATATCGTGTATAACCACCTTGAGCAGCCACCAATGTCTTGCACCTTCGTTGCATGTATTATCACAAACACAGTATCGTGTATAACCACCTCGAACAGCCAACAATGTCTTGCACCTTCGTCGCATGGATTATCACAAACACAGTATCGTGTATAACCACCTCGAGCAGCCACCAATGCCTTGCACCTTCGTCGCATGGATTACCACAAACTCAATATCGTGTATGACCACCTCGAGCAACAATTAATGTCTGCCAGCTTTGTCGCATTGATACTCACAAACTCAATATCGTGTAGAAATACCTCGAACGGTCACCAATGCATGGTACGTTCGTCGTATGGATTATAACAATGCCTGGCACCTACGTCGCCTGGATAATCACAAACACAGTGTCGTGTATTACCAATTCGAGCAGCCACCATTGCCTAGCAACTTCGTCGCATGTATTATCACAAACACAATATCGTGTGTGACCACCTCGAGCAACCACCAATGTCCTTCTTACACCTTCGTCGCATGGATTATCATAAACACAATATCGTGTATAACCACCTCCAATAGCCACCAATGTCTTGCACCTTCGTCGCATGGATTATCAAAAACACAATATCGTGTATAACCACCTCGAGCAGCCACCAATGTCTTGCACCTTCGTTGCATGTATAATCACAAACACAGTATCGTGTATAACCACCTCGAACAGCCAACAATGTCTTGCACCTTCGTCGCATGGATTATCACAAACACAGTATCGTGTATAACCACCTCGAGCAGCCACCAATGCCTTGCACCTTCGTCGCATGGATTATCACAAACACAATATCGTGTATAACCACCTCGAGCAGCCACCAGTGCCTTGCAGCTTCGTCGCATGGATTATCACAAACACAATATCGTGTATAAACACCTCGAGCGGCCACCAATGTCTTGCACCTTCGTCGCATGGATTATCACAAACACTATATCGTGTATAATCACCTCGAGCAGCCCAATGCCTGGCACCTTCGTCGCATGGATTATTACAAACACATCGCATGGATTATCACAAACACAATATCGTGTATAACAACGTCGTGCAGCCACCAATGTCTTGCACCTTCATCGCATGGATTATCACAAACACAATATCGTGTTTAACCACCTTCAGCAGCCACCAATGCATAGCAACTTCGTCGCATGGATTTTCACAAACACAATATCGTGTATAACTACCTCGAGAAGCCACTAATGTCTTGCATCTTCGTCGCATGAATTATCACAAACACAATATCGTGTATAACCACCTCCAGCAGCCACCAATGTCTTGCACCTTCGTCGCATGGATTATCACAAACACAATATCGTGTATAACCTCCTCCAGCAGCCACCAATTTCTTGCATCGTCGTCGCATGGATTATCACAAACACAATATCGTTTATAACTACCTCGAGCAGCCACCAATGTCTTGCACCTTCGTCGCATGGATTATCACAAACACAGTATCGTGTATAACCACCTCGAGCAGCCACCAATGTCTTGCACCTTCGTCGCATGGATGATCACAAACACAATATCGTGTATAACCACCTCGAGCAGCCACCAGTGCCTTGCAGCTTCGTTGCACGGATTATCACAAACACAATATCGTGTATAACCACCTCGAGCGGCCACCAATGTCTTGCACCTTCGTCGCATGGATTATCACAAACACTACATCGTGTATAACCACCTCGAGCAGCCCAATGCCTGGTACCTTCGTCGCATGGATTATTACAAACACATCGCATGGATTATCACAAACACAATATCGTGTATAACCACCTCGAGCAGCCACCAATGTCTTGCACCTTCGTCGCATGGATTATCACAAACACAATATCGTGTATAACCACCTCCAGCAGCCACCAATGCATATCAACTTCGTCGCATGGATTTTCACAAACACAATATCGTGTACAACCACCTCCAGCAGCCACCAATGTTTTGCACCTTCGTCGCATGGATTATCACAAACACAGCATCGTGTATAACCACCTCCACCAGCCACCAATGTCTTGCAGCTTCGTTGCATGTATTATCACAAACACAATATCGTGTATAACTACCTCGAGCAGCCACTAATGTCTTGCACCTTCGTCGCATGAATTAGCACAAACACAATATCGTGTATAACCACCTCGAGCAGCCACCAATGTCTTGCACCTTCGTCACATGAATTATCACAAACACAATATCGTGTACAACCACCTCCAGCAGCCACCAATGCATTGCAGCTTCGTCGCATAGATTATCACAAACACAATGTCGTGTATAACAACCTCGAGCAGCCACCAATGTCTTGCACCTTCGCCGCATGGATTATCACAAACACAATATCGTGTATAACCACCTCGAGCAGCAACCAATGTCTTGCATCTGCATGGCATGGATTATCACAAACACAATATCTTGTATAACCACCTCGAGCAGCCACCAATGCCTTGCAGCTTCGTCGCATGGATTATCACAAACACATTATCGTGTTTAACCACCTCGAGAAGCCACCAATTTCTTGCACGTTCGTCGCATGGATTATCACAAACACAATATCGTGTATAACCACCTCCAGCAGCCACCAATGCCTGGCGCCTTCGTCGCATAGATTATCACAAACACAATATCGTGTATAACCACCTCGTGCAGCCACAAATGTCTTGCACCTTTGTCGCATGGATTATCACAACACAATATCGTGTATAACCACCTCGAGCAGCCACCAATGCCTTGCACCTTCGTCGCATGGATTATCACAAACTCAATATCGTGTATAACCACCTCGAGCAGCCACCAATGACTAGCAACTTCGTCGCATAGATTATCACAAACACATTATAGTGTATAGCCACCTCGTGCAGCTACCACAGCCTTGCAGTTTCGTCACATGGATTATCACAAACATAATTTAGTATAACCACCTCGAGCAGCCATCAATACCTGGCACCTTCGTCGCATGGATTATCACAAACACAATATCAAGTATAACCTCCTCGAGCAGCCAACAATGCCTTGTAGCTTCGTCGCATGGATTATCACAAGCACAATATCGTGTATAACCACCTCGAGCAGCCACCAATGTCTTGCAGCTTCGTCGCATGAATTATCACAAACACAATATCGTGTAGAACCACCTCGAGCAGCCCAATGCCTTGCAGCTCCGTCGCATGGATTATCACAAACACAATATCAAGTTTAACCTCCTCGAGCAGCCAACAATGCCTTGTAGCTTCGTCGCATGGATTATCACAAGCACAATATGTGGTATGACCACCTTGAGCAGCCACAAATGTCTTGCACCTTTGTCGCATGGATTATCACAAACACAATATCGTGTATAACCACCTCCAAGAGGCAACCAATGTCTTTCACTTTCGTCGCATGGATTATCACAAATACAATATCGTGTATAACCACCTCGAGCAGCCACCAATGTCTTGCACCTTCATCGCATGGATTATCACAAACACAATATCGTGTATAACCACCTCGAGCAGCCCAATGCCTTGCAGCTTCGTCGCATGGATTATCACAAACACAATATCGTGTATAACCACCTTGAGCAGCCCAATGCCTTGCAGCTTCCTCGCATGGATTATCACAAACACAATATCGTGTATAACCACCTCGAGCAGCCCAATGCCTTGCAACTCCGTCGCATGGATTATCATAAACACAATATCGTGTATAACCACCTCGAGCAACCACCAATGTCTTGCATCTTCGTCGCATGGATTATCACAAACACAATATCGTGTATAACCACCTCCAGCAGCCACCAATGTCTTGCACCTTCGTCGCATGGATTATCACAAACACAACATCGTGTTTAACCACCTCGAGCAGCCACCAATGCCTTGCATCTTCGTCGCATGGATTATCACAAACACAATATCGTGTATAACCACCTCGAGCAGCCACCAATGTCTTGCAGCTTCGTCGCATGAATTATCACAAACACAATATCGTGTAGAACCACCTCGAGCAGCCCAATGCCTTGCAGCTCCGTCGCATGGATTATCACAAACACAATATCTGGTATCAACACCTTTAGCAGCCACCAATGCCTGGCACCTTCGTAACATGGATTATCACAAACACAATATCGTGTTTAACCACCTTGGGCATCCACCAATGTCTTGCATCTTCGTGGCATGGATTATCACACACACAATATCGTGTATTGGACTTTGTGGAATATTCGTCTACTCTTCAACTAACGAACGACATAGTTCGTCGATATGTTATGGTGTGGTGTTGGGTTTACCCGCTTATAAAGCCGTAATTTTAACTGATCACTTACATTTTCCTTTGGTGACATATCAGGGGATAGAAGCTACCAATCCAGTATATTTTTATTTTATTGTCCTGTGCTATATAACAACAAATTACAACGGTGGTGTGTAGTCAGACATCTTCATCCGTGTAAATTTACCAAAAATAAGGTTAAAAACAAAAGAAGCGTGAGCAACAAATTTGCTATGTATGCAATGTGACCATAATATCAGATAAAGGGATTGATTGAAAGCACAGAACGCAATAAAACATGAAAAGATGAGACTTGGTTCAGTGAGTATTAACACTCTGTTACAAAGATAGGAATAAGTCACCTGGTGTATTTTCCCAAATATTTCCCATTTTGTTACAAACTTCATTCTAAGTAATATAAATAATCAATTTTGATTTGCATTGCCGGGGTTGGGGTGAAGGGACCATCGCTGGGAATGACACATAGTCAAATTCCTAGCCTGGGAGTCTAATCAAATATACATCGTATACCCCTCCTGGTGTCGTTGTCGTCGTCTGTCTGATTCCCGCCTATCGGGATGCCATTGTTGTGCTAATTCCCCGGTTGTGCCCGTTGCCGGGAGACATTTGTAAGTGCATTCATGTTGACGACCAAAAAATGTAAATAGTGTAAATAGTTTTTATTTATACATATTATTATGTATCACATGTCTGCTATCATAAGATATTAAAAAAGTGCGATGTTTCGATAACGAAGCGAGTTGGTGCAACGACGAAGCATCGAGCTACAATGGCAGCACCTTCGTGCATCATTATTGCACCCTGATGCATCGCCATTGCACATTTGTGCAACGCCATCCCTATTGCAGCTTCGTACATCACTAGTGAATCTTCACTCGCATCGCTGCAGCACATCCGGGCATCGCCATTGCACATTTGCGTATCATTACGGCACATTTGTGCACCGCCATCACCATTGCATCTTCGTACATCATTAGTGCACCTTCACTCGCTTCGCTGCAGCACATCCGTGCGTCACCATTGCACTCTATTGCATCTTCGTACATCACTAGTGCACCTTCACTCGCTTCGCTTCGTGCGTCACCATTGCACATTTGTGCACCGCTAACACTATTGCACCTTCGTGCATCAATAGTGCACCTTCACACGCCATCGCTGCAGCACATCCGGGCGTCTGTGAATCCTTACGTTCGCGCATCGCTATTACATCATCACTTATTGCACATTATGTACATGCACATATTAAACATATATTATCAAGTTTATTTAACCTTATATTTCACGGTCAGGGAATTCTGTCACAACGTAGGGCAGTTTGTGACAGATTCATGTCGATCTGATGCGGGAAAACAAGGCATTTTCTGATGTATAAAGTCAATTATATACTGGATACAGCTATAAGTTTTAAACTTTTTACATGATCAAGTTTCACCTTATATTAAGTATTTTCAATGTTCCAATCAACCATGTGTGAATTAGTAAATGTTTAAAACGCAAGAATTATTAAATCCTCACTAAATATGTATCTAAAACGAAAGTAGAGATGAAATTGTCAATAAAAACATTAATCAGTGCAAAATATCATTTATAACTGTTGTTGAAGTAATTTTGTTTAAAAAAAGAGTGATAACTAATTACTTTTTACTGATACCATGTGAGAAATTCCGTTTGATCATTGATTAGATGTCCTTTCTCAGCCACCAATGAAACAGCTCAGATTTTCGAAAATAAAATATTTCATTTAACATTGAATGCATGACAGTCAGTAGATGTTAACTTCCAGGAACGAGAAAGATCAACTAAGCCAGTTAGAAGTTACGTGGTATTTTCTACTAGCCAAATAATGCCTTACCTATGCATGTGTCTTTGGACGAAAATGGAAATGAGGCATGTACCAAAACCGTTCATTTATTTTCGGACTGAGACTGGCTTGTACGAACATTTTCATAGTGATACCACATGGAAGTCGGTGTGTGTGTGTTTCGTGGGGGTTAAAATAAAAAATCACAAACTATCAGACACTCGTTTTGTAACGTTTAAGTCATCGAGTTTGAGTAATAATTTGTCAATCTACCATTTGTAGGTATGTATTCAATAATTTTACGGCGTCTCGACGTAACGTAACGCAAAACCAATGCATTTGGCAAATTCCTTGATACCAGTAGCAACGCTTTAGCTAAATCACAGAGATTATCATTTTGGTGGTTTTATTACCCAGATATTCTCAATTTTTGCAAGGATCGAGGGAAACTTCCGGCCGTGTGAAAATATTGACCTGGTTCAAGTATTGCCTGGTGAACATGGGCTGCCATTTAGCTCCAGTTCAGATGACGTCACACACACAAAAGCATGGCAGCGAGGTGACGTCGGGTCATTATACAGTTCTAGTGTATGGGCGCAGTGCACTCTGATTAGTTGGGAGTTACGACGCAAACAGTAACGAATAGTCTGTACTGAAACACCATGCTGTCGTGGTAACAGACACTGACGTAAGCACGTCAACGTT
Source organism: Panopea generosa (assembly GCA_029582155.1). Lineage (NCBI taxonomy): Eukaryota > Metazoa > Mollusca > Bivalvia > Adapedonta > Hiatellidae > Panopea > Panopea generosa. The sequence goes on along the minus strand of CM055901.1, from coordinate 19,221,126 downwards.
CGGTTCCGTTCTTTGTCTCTCCAGGTTTACCGTTTACCAGGTCGCTGCGACTGTTAACAGTTCAGGTATATCGGAAACGTGCCTCAGGTCGCTCATTCTATTTGCAACAGCACCATAACTGGAATGCGACCACTATGGCCGTTACCCCACCCACTATCATTTTATTGCGTCCGTTTTCAGAAATCCGTTGCATGTTGAAAACTATGAAAAACTAAAAAAAAATTCAAATCGACCTCTATTGCATGAATCGAATGACGTGGACTGAAAAACCTGTCTACCGCATGCGCACGTGGAAAAAGTGGAAATGAATGTTCTGGGCACTAAGTGCTATGTACACGGTGCATATGAGTTTATTCTCAACATAGCCAGGGTAAAAATACATGTACATTGGACATGAAACACAGACAGAGCTACATCAGTTATAAAAAAGAGGGACGTTTCTTTTTTTGCCGAGTAGGGCCTATATATAAGATATCATTACTACATCAGTTTTCCCTTCAAATGATCATATAATCATATAAAACGTATAAAACACATGAATACAATTTTTATTTTTTTTGTGAGGGTAGGTCAAATGTACAATATATTGACATGTGTAAATAAGCACATCTCTGGAATCCCAAGTATGCTTGCGGGTATTCGCGTTATGTTGCCCTCACACCATAGCGTATGCTGAAACCTATGAGTTGCGTGTAAAATATATTTGTATACGCACCAAACGCAACCGAAATCAACAATTTTGTCAATTTGTAACCTATCCGACCTATGGGTTGCGTGTGGGTTACGTACGGGCTGCGTATGGGTTGCAAACTGAACTTATGATTCCCCCAATATCTGCGATCACCGGCGTACGAGTTGCGTGCGAGTTGCGTGTGAGTTGCGTGCAGAACTTACGAGTTGCGTTTGAGTTGCGTTCAAAACTTACAAGTTGCGTTTGACCTGCGTGCTAGTTGCGTGGGTTTTGCGAATATCGGTCACGTGATAAAAACCTATAAAAGCGAAGCCGATTCAGTATTTTCTTCAGTACTGATTTGGTCATCGAGTGTCAACATGGGGAAAGCTACTAAGAAATCAGATAAAAGTGACCTCAAAAGTGATGTCAAAACTACTGAAACAGATTCCTGTGGCCTTGGCCGTGGCCGTGGCCGAAAACAACCAGCAAGAGGAAGGGGTGTGCCACCTGTTGATGCCGCCCCTGCCCTCCTCAAGACCCCAACCCGAGCCATGTCCAGGTCACAGCATTCAAATAATGTAGCAGTCATTGCTTCTGATGAACATGGCTCTGGTTCTCCATCCAAATCCAAGAAGAAAAAGGTGACCAAGCCCAGGAAAATCAAACAAATCTGCTACCATTAGCGAGGCCAGAGAGATTCTGATGTTGAGCGGCTGAGGGAGAAGCCAATGGTGTGGAATCCAAAACTCAACGCCTACAAAGACACTGCCAAGAGGCTGAAGAGGTGGGAAGATCAGGCCCAGGTGCTGGACCCCTCACACGATGAGATCAAAGATGGCGCCCGCTTGCAATGATGGTTCCGATCCTTTCATGACATCCATGTGAAAAGATTAAAGAGCAGTGCTGGTGCCAGGGAGCTAACTTCAATGACCTAGAAGGAGACGTGGATCAATACCCAATTCACCTTCCTGAATGGCATCATTCGGCACCAAAACCTGGTCAGATACCTCAAATTTGGACATGCGATCATCTGCGTTCATAACTTATGAGTTGAGAACCTGTTGCGATCGTGTTGCGTGTGTAGCGTACCTGTTGCGATCGTGTTGCGTGCGTAGCGTACCTGTTGCGTCCCTGTTGCGTATAAATTGATCGCAGGCATTCGCAGAGAATTATTGAACATGTTCAAAATTTACGAACTTACTCTGCGTGTGTCTGCGATCACCTACGTGCTTGTTGCGTACTTCAAACCTATAAAACCTATTAGTTGCGTGTGAGTTGCGTTCGGAACTTATGACCACTATATTTTATTCGCAACCATACGTAACTGGTGATCGCTATGGTGTGAGGGCACCATTACCCTAACTTGTCTTTCATGTTTTCCCCTGCAGATCATGATAGTTTTTGTGTACATTTTGTTTTATTATTTCATAAAAAACGATTATAACGTTACCATATGTGTTTTATTAATCCAGAAAAGTTTGAAAAAGTTCCAAGTTCAAATCTTAATTAAATTTCTTATTTGTCAGATAAAAGAAAACGAATAATGGAGAATAACGGAATACTTTAATCCGAGTCTCAAACTTGGGCAGTTAATTGAGAACAAGACATACATCAATCGATGAGCTGGATGAATACATCACTCAAAACGTCATTACAGAAATACGTATCAAAAGTGACAATTTTCCCCTAAAATGATTCGTTACATGTAGAGTTTTAAACTACCAGCGGAAGTCTCACGAAACATGACTATTGCTATTGGGTTGTAAGTACCGAGGTATTGTTTTGCTTCCGTGTGTCGGTTCTAACTTTCACCGACTTAATCCGTAACATAACGACAATGCTCTAAAACTATTAGAGCGTAATCTTGAAATGGTTTTGCTCCCCCCCACACCCCCCACCCCCCACACACACCCACCCGAGGGGCAATTTTGTAGAGTATAATTTTTTGAAAGTCTATTATATGACAACAATTTTCGTTGGGGCGTTTGTAAATTACAGCATTTTAAAATGTGTTACTTAAAAAAATTTTTTTAAAAAAAACATACTTTTTACTTTTAAAAAATCGTCATTAAAATAAACAGTAAATGCAGGTCTTATTTCAAATGTACAGGATGTATACAATAAAAGTAATTGTTTTCAGATAGAAATTATTTAATTTTTTATGACTAAGAATGCTGTAGTTTACGTTACTGCTAAAATTGTTATTAATTTTGTTGAACAACAAGCATTTTTAATACTTTTAATAACAAATGAAGCTACATGCAATACTTATGAAAATGCCATCAACTCTATTCAAGTTTGACATGTATATAACATGTATATAACGTTACAACAACAGAAAACTATGTTACATGTCATTTCTATTAAACGAAGAAAACACACTGAGTATTTGTGGTCAATTAACAATATTTATTTTACATTAAACATAGCTTATGACAACAAATCAAACCACAAACATAATTAATGAAAACAATTTACATATTGGGACGAATGTGAGTATATAATACGTTACCTTAAGCCCAAATTACGTTACACCCAATTTTAATGTAAACAAGACTAGGTACATTGACTGAATATTTTGCTCATTAATAATGCCATTTTTAACATGATAGAAAATGAACAACACACCCTACTTTTGCAAATTACATGATGAAATGATAATTCTACAGTAAAGAACGTTACATAAAATTCAAATAAAATGACTATATATATTGACTAGAAAATACACCGCTCATCAAGATATTACATGCATTGATGGTTTAATACAAAATCATTCAAACACAATTACATATAAAACAGACTTACTGCTGCATGCAGATAACTGTGATTTACGTTGCCTTGATTAAGAAATGAATCTATATTAAGGAGATAAATATCATTATTCAAATAAAATTTACCAATATGTGAAAATTAAAGAAGAAAGAAGTTGTTTAGTAAAAATAAACAACTTATTAAATCATGTTCATATTGACACTCTTTAAAGTTTGTGTACTTTACATGACATAATACATACAACGTTGTACCAGATGTTCCAAACAAATACAACGACATAATACTCTAGTCAGTATCCAAGTCATCTTCAAAGACAATGTCAGTTATTTTATCAAGTTCTACTTCGTCGTCTTCTTCAGACTCAGAGTCACTGGATTTACTGTCATCTTGATTAGTGCACAATATGTCAACAAGTTCTTGTGGAACAATGTTACCACTTGTCCAGTCGTATTCTATACCATTGGTGCCTATTTTCCAACAACTACTTTCTACATCTGGAAGTTGTGGATAATTCTCATGGGAGTGAAGCCAGATGTATACCTGATAGTTAACCCGACGAATGTGCATTTCAAGGGATGCTCTACATGGAGGGAGTAATCTCATGTTGATGCTGTTATCTAGAATATTGCCTCGTCCCTGGTTCTTTTTACAGAACGTGTCAAATCTTAATTTGTTTACATGTGTATATTTTGGTTTACCATACATACAGCAGACATACTTTTTAATGCCCTCAAGCAATTCATCAGTGCATTCGTGTTCTTCACCTAGTTTAGACAGTGTAGAAATATATTCGGGGTACTTTTCTACGATTTTTAGGGGAGCTGTTTTCCATCTTCTTACGAACGCGCTCGTTGTGTCACACCCCGTGAAACTGTGAATTGCTGGTAGTATTAAACAGGTGTCTGCTCCTTTGCTTTCAGCAATCTGATTAATATTGAGAAGTCGTCGCTTGTTTCCTACACCAGTATCAAATAAAACAGTCCTGCTTATTTCTCTGGAGTACTTTGTAAGCAACACCAAGACATCTGTATCTGGAGATCTTACTATGACCTTGACTGTTGCAGGCTCTTTATCTCTAGTGTATAAAATAGTGTAGACAGTGAAGTATGATTCGAGTGTCTGCCTCTTCTTGAGATGAGAACAAAGCTTCTTCGGGATGCACTTCAACCGTGGCACCGTCATGACAAGAGAGACTGTTTCTCCAAGGACATAGTAGATATGTCGACCTTGAAGCTTTTTGGCATATTTTTCAGTTTTCCATTGGTCGAAGAGCAGACGTAGCAGTTGGGTTTTGTTGTCATCGTTGGCCATAAAAGCCTTCCAGTCCTTAGGAGTTCTTGTTTTTAGACCAGATAACAAGAAAGTTGGGGTAGATCCCCTCCTTTTGCGCTCAAATGACTTGATTGGTGTGGGGTAATAAGTATCGGTGACAAAATCAACCCAACCATGTTTTGGAAGCAGATTGAAGACAGTCTCAGCCAACTCTTCGAATGTTTCAGGCACTGAAGGTAGGCTTTGCAGTGTTGCATTTCCATCAAACACATGTACAACATCCTCTCGTGGGTGGATGGTTCGATGGCTGATTCGAGCAAATGCATCAATTTCGCCTTGTCAGTTTTCACAGGCATTCCGTCAGCTGTCGCTAAGGACCAAGAGGAAAGGATAGTGTTAACTTAAGATCAATGTCATGCTGCACAGACAGAAGCACCAGTTGCCCGAAGATGTTTCGTTCTGCTTTAATCTGAGTGATTTTGTTCTGAGTGCTTCTGAGCGTTTTTGTGATCTCTGTTGTTGCGAAGTTTTTAAGTTTTTTACGTTTTATTGGGCTGTGAAAGTCAACAATTTTATTCACGATTCTGTCATTAATGTTTGTTAAATCTCTTCGTACACTTTATTGATTTTGGGTATAAACTGCTTTGATATGTGTTTTTACATTTTCTGTTTACCAGAGACGTATTTATATATACATTTTGTAAACGTATTTCACTCTGTTTTGACATTTTGTTGACTCATTTAATGTTAAACTATGCAGTTTTATAATTTCAATTTAGGTAACGTAATTCCGGTAACGAAGGTTATTTCAGTTTTTTTGTATTACATATTATTTCAGACTATTCATGCAGTAAAACTGCAATATTTTTTTTCATTAAATATTTAAAACAATAATACATATACATCAACATGAAATGTAATAATGCAAGATATCGGTAAAGGTAACGTAAATTACACAGACGTAAGCATCACAATTACAGAAAAGTGACATTTCTACTTTATTTGGCATCCAGTTAATAACACAATTCCGTATATCTCTTGGGATTATGTTATATTAATCGGATTTACTCTTGTGTATAATATTTTGATTTAAAAAAAAGAGTTATTTATGTAACGTAGTTCCAGTAACGTAATATACACCGACTCTGTTGGTGTCACAATATCAGAAATTGATACAAAAACATAACTGCTATGAGTAAGTGAGTTTTTAGGATGAATACATATACTCTTATTGCATTTGTATTTATACCAAGATTATGATATGAAAAATAAGGGTAACGTATTCTAAATGTACGTTACACACTAAAGCCTCAACGCTCAGGACGTAAACATGTCTCAATTTCTGGCATTGTTCCTGAAGTTTAAGAAAATCATACCCTACAAAATTGCCCCTGAGGGGAAGGCAGGGTCTATTGGCCGATCAAGGTCTATATATGCCTGACAGCCTCTGTACGAGACCCGAATTGTAAATGGCAGTAATGGCGTAGTGTTGAACTATTTTACAATGTTAAAACTACCGACACTGAATCCGTGATATTAAAATAAGGATCGACACGCCTCTGTGACCCTGTCGTCACAAACCTGTGACATTTTAAAAAAATGAAACTTGAAGAAATATTAATAATCAGATGTTCAATTTGATCGTATTTTACTTATAATATACTACATTCCCTGGAATGTCAAATATATACTTCATACGTTTGATTATATTAACATATCAGCGAATATGTCCCCGCTATCGACTAGCAACTGTGACAAAATTTACAAAACAATAATACTGTCGACGTGAATCTATGACAAACTGTCGACGCGAATCACTCTACGTTGTGGCAGAGTTCCCTGACCGTGTATTTTACTGAAGTTGGAAGTAACGACAAATCTTGTTTTATTCATATAACATATGCAAAATTGCATTAACTCCCTTTGATCAAATTGTTGTAATTATACAGGGATTAATTATACAGTGTCGGCAACGGCATCGCCTGTCTTAGTATCACAAACCTTTCATCACTGAGGTCATGGGTTCGAGCCAAGCCAAGTCTTACGGCTTTATGTGAGTCTGTTTGCCAGCTACTTACGCGAGCACGATGGTTCCACTGAGACCGTGTATATGTACATCTGTGGTCTGCCTGCATCAATAAAACTCTGTAATGTGAGGAAATAGCATTAAACCTTCATGACGACAAATATATTAGTATTACAGTAATTATTGGTTTCTTTACTTGCACAATTTGCCAATTTTGACATTTGGATTTACCTGCCATTAAGCTGACATTATAGACACGTCGTATATTGTTTTATTTATTTGATATATGAAAATTGCATTAACTTAAATAAAATATAATTATGCATAGGTCTTAAGGCGACGACTCGTCGTTGTTGTGATTCTACGGTTTATAGTCATTTCGCCAAATAGTCCTGGGGGAATCCATCACTATAAAGGGTAGGCTGTGACATGTGTTGATGTTCTGCAACGATTGAATGATGTATCGAAATGATCTACAAGTAGAGTTGTCGCTCCTATGAAGGTCTGAAAGATACCTTGGTGTTGCTCTAACAGTCTTTATTTGATGGTGTCGCTGCTGCTATGAAGGTCTGAAAGTTACCTTGGTGTTGCTGTCAGGACTCAGGACGCTCACAGCCTTTATGTGATGGTGTCGCTGCTGCTATAAAGGACTGAAGGTAACCTTAGTGATGCTCTCAGGACTCTCACAGCCTTTATGTGATGGTGTCGCCGCTGCTATGAAGGACTGAAAGATACATTGGTGTTGCTCTCACAGCCTTTATTTGATGGTGTCGCTGCTTCTGTGAAGGTCAGAAAGTAATCTTGGTGTTGCTCTCGGGACGCTCACAGCCTTTATGTGATGGTGTCGATGCTATGAAATACTGAAAGTAACCTTGGTGTTGCTCTCAGGACGCTCACAGCCTTTATGTGATGGTGTCGCTGCTTCTATGAAGGTCTGAAAGTAATCTTGGTGTTGCACTCAGGACGCTCACAGTCTTTATGCGATGGTGTCGCTGCTTCTATGAATGTCTGAAAGTAATCTTGGTGTTGCACTCAGGACGCTCACAGTCTTTATGCGATGGTGTCGCTGCTTCTATGAAGGTCTGAAAGTAATCTTGGTGTTACTCTCAGGGCGCTCACAGTCATTATGTGATGGTGTCGCTACTGCTATGAAGGACTGAAAGTAGTCTTGGTGTTGCACTCAGGACGCTTACAGCCTTTAAGTGATGGTGTCGCTGCTTCTATGAAGGTCTGAATGTAACCTTGGTGTTGCTCTCAGGACGCTCAAAGCCTTTATGTGATGGTGTCGATGCTATGAAGGTCTGAAAGTATCTTGGTGATGCTCTCAGAACGCTCACATTTTTTATGTGATGGTGTCGATGCTATGAAGGTCTATATGTAACCTTGGTATTGCTCTCAGGACGCTCACTGTCTTTATGTGATGGTGTCGCTGCTGCTATGAAGGTCCGAAAGTAACCTTGGTGTTGCTCTCATGACTCTCACAGCCTTTATGTGATGGTGTCGCTGTTGCTATGAAGGTCCGAAAGTAATCTTGGTGTTGCTCTCAGGACGCTCACAGTCTTTATGTGATGGTGTAGCTGCTGCTATGAAGGTCCGAAAGTAATCTTGGTGTTGCTCTCAGGACGCACACAGCCTTTATGTGATGGTGTCGCTGCTGCTATGAAGAACTGAAAGTAACCTTGGTGTTGCTCTCATGAAGCTCACAGCCTTTATGTGATGGTGTCGATGCTATGAAGGTCTGAAAGTAATCTTGGTGTTGCTCTCAGGACGCTTGCAGCCTTTATGCGGTGGTGTCGCTGCTGCTATGAAGGTCTGAAATTTACCTTGGTGTTGCTCTCAGGACGCTCATAGCCTTTATGTGATGGTGTCGCTGCTTCTATGAAGGTCTGAAAGTAATCTTGGTGTTGCACTCAGGACGCTCACAGTCTTTATGCGATGGTGTCGCTGCTTCTATGAATGTCTGAAAGTAATCTTGGTGTTGCACTCAGGACGCTCACAGTCTTTATGCGATGGTGTCGCTGCTTCTATGAAGGTCTGAAAGTAATCTTGGTGTTACTCTCAGGGCGCTCACAGTCATTATGTGATGGTGTCGCTACTGCTATGAAGGACTGAAAGTAGTCTTGGTGTTGCACTCAGGACGCTTACAGCCTTTAAGTGATGGTGTCGCTGCTTCTATGAAGGTCTGAATGTAACCTTGGTGTTGCTCTCAGGACGCTCAAAGCCTTTATGTGATGGTGTCGATGCTATGAAGGTCTGAAAGTATCTTGGTGATGCTCTCAGAACGCTCACATTTTTTATGTGATGGTGTCGATGCTATGAAGGTCTATATGTAACCTTGGTATTGCTCTCAGGACGCTCACAGTCTTTATGTGATGGTGTCGCTGCTGCTATGAAGGTCCGAAAGTAACCTTGGTGTTGCTCTCATGACTCTCACAGCCTTTATGTGATGGTGTCGCTGTTGCTATGAAGGTCCGAAAGTAATCTTGGTGTTGCTCTCAGGACGCTCACAGTCTTTATGTGATGGTGTAGCTGCTGCTATGAAGGTCCGAAAGTAATCTTGGTGTTGCTCTCAGGACGCACACAGCCTTTATGTGATGGTGTCGCTGCTGCTATGAAGAACTGAAAGTAACCTTGGTGTTGCTCTCATGAAGCTCACAGCCTTTATGTGATGGTGTCGATGCTATGAAGGTCTGAAAGTAATCTTGGTGTTGCTCTCAGGACGCTTGCAGCCTTTATGCGGTGGTGTCGCTGCTGCTATGAAGGTCTGAAATTTACCTTGGTGTTGCTCTCAGGACGCTCATAGCCTTTATGTGATGGTGTCGATGCTATGAAGGTCTAAAAGTGACATTGGTGTTGCTCTCATGACGCTCACAGTCTTTATGTGATGGTGTCGCTGCTGCTATGAAGGTCTGAAAGTAACCTTGGTGTTGCTCTCAGGACGCTCACAGCCTTTAAGTGATGGTGTCCTGCTGCTATGAAGGTCTGAAAGTAACCTTGTTGTTGCTCTCAGGACGCTCACAACCCTTATGTGATGGTTCCGCTGCTATGAGAGTCTGAAAGTAACCTTGGTGTTGCTCACAGGACGCTCACAGCCTTTATGTGATGGTGTCGCTGCTGCTATGAAGGTCTGAAAGTAACCTTGGTGTTGCTCTCAGGACGCTCACAGCCTTTATGTGATGGTGTCGCTGCTGCTATTAAAGACTGAAAGTAACATTGGTGTTGCTCTCAGGACGCTCACGGCCTTTATGTGATGGTGTCGATGCTATGAAGGTCTGAAAGTATCTTGGTGTTGCTCTCAGGACGCTCACAGCCTTTATGTGATGATGTCGATGCTATGAAGGTCCGAAAGTAATCTTGGTGTTGCTCTCAGGACGCTCACAGCCTTTATGTGATGGTGTCGCTGCTTCTATGAAGGTCTGAAAATAATCTTGGTGTTGCTCTCAGGACGCTCACGGCCTTTATGTGATGATGTCGATGCTATGAAGGTCTGAAAATAACCTTGGTGTTGCTCTCAGAACGCTCACAGCCTTTATATGATGGAGTCGATGTTATTAAGGTCTGAAAGTTATCTTGGTGTTGCTCTCAGGACGCTCACAGCCTTTATGTGATGGTGTCGCTGCTGCTATGAAGGTCTGAAAGTAACCTTGGTGTTGCTCTCAGGATGCCCATAGCCTTTATGTATTGGTTTCGATGCTATGAAGGTCTGAAAGTAACATTGGTGTTGCTCTCAGGACGCTCACAGTCTTTATGTGATGGTGTCGCTGCTGTTATGAAGGTCTGAAAGTAACCTTGGTGTTGCTCTCAGGACGCTCACAGCCTTTATGTGATGGTGCCGCTGCTATGAAGGTCTGAAAATAACCTTGGTTTTGCTCACAGGACGCTCACAGCCTTTATGTGATGGTGTCGCTGCTGCTATGAAGGTCTGAAAGTAACTTTGGTGTTGCTCTCAGGACGCTCACAGCCTTTATGTGATGGTGTCGCTGCTGCTATGAAGGTCTGAAAGTAACTTTGGTGTTGCTCTCAGGACGCTCACAGTCTTTATGTGATGGTGTCGCTGCTGCTATGAAGGTCTGAAAGTAACTTTGGTGTTGCTCTCAGGACGCTCACAGCCTTTATGTGATGGTGTCGCTGCTTCTATGAAGGTCTGAAAGTAATCTTGGTGTTGCTCTCAGGACTCTCACGGTCTTTATGTTATGATGTCGATGCTAGAAGGTCTGAAAATAATCTTGGTGTTGCTCTCAGGACGTTCACGGTCTTTATGTGATGGTGTCAATGCTATGAAGGTCTGAAAGTTATTTTGGTATTACTCTCAGGACGCTCACAGCCTTTATGTGATGGTGTCGCTGCTGCTATGAAGGTCAGAAAGTAACCTTGGTGTTGCTCTCATGACGCTCACAGCCTTTATGTGATGGTGCCGCTGCTATGAGAGTCTGAAGGTAACCTTGGTGTAGCTCACAGGACGCTCACAGCCTTTATGTGATGGTGTCGCTGCTGCTATGAAGGTCTGAAAGTAACCTTGGTGTTGCTCTCAGGACGCTCACAGCCTTTATGTGATGGTTTCGATGCTATGAAGGTCCGAAAGTAACCTTGGTGTTGCTCTCAGGACGCTCACAGCCTTTATGTGATGGTGTCGCTGCTGCTATGAATGTCTGAAAGTAATTTTGGTGTTGCTCTCAGGACGCTCACAGCCTTTATGTGGTGTCGCTGTTGCTATGAAGGTCTGAAAGTAACCTTGGTGTTGCTCTCAGGACGCTCACAGTCTTTATGTGATGGTGTCGCTAATGCTATGAAAGACTGAAAGTAACCTTGGTGTTGTTCTCAGGACGCTCACAGCCTTTATGTGATGGTGTCGATTGATCATACATTCGTTACTGTGGTACTCTCTTAGGAACATCCTGAAAATTGGTCCTGTTTTGACAAGTTCCAGGACTAAGTATCTCTGCTGTTAACACATAATTGGTTTCGGGGGAGAGAGTCAGGTGGCTATTACCAATAAGTGGACAGGACGACGATGAAGTGCTCAACTAGATGCTCACTAGCGGTTATGATGCTAAATATACAGAGGGGGACTTTAAAGACGCTAAAATCGGACTTTGGTAAAAAAAAAATAAACAAGCTTCTTTTTAATAAATTTAATTACAATTTGGCAACAATAAACATCCATATATGCCCCAAATATTTTGTGAATGTTATTGTAAATATTAACAAGTCCCTGACGTATATATGTATGTATAACACAAATATACATGGAGTCTTCCTTTATAACCCTTACCTGTATATAGAGATACAGGGACTATGGTGAGAGCGTGAGACAGACGCCTTTTAATTATCTTATATAAATATGTAACTTATGAGTTGGAATAAACACGTTTATACTTCTTTAAAGTTTTCGAATGTCTTTTCATGAAATCCATCCGTCAATTACTAGCCACTAATTCATTTAAGCTGCAATCCACTTAAATAGTCTCTCTTAACAATATCCAATTAAAACACTTATATGATACGTGCATGGTATTAATCGCTTGAGCGTCAGTGTTTTTTGTCGTGGCCATTATAATGACCACATACATATACTGCTGATAAACTATAAATATTGATATAATTTTTATGTATTCATATTAATGTTTTATAGGTATAATGACTTAATCGTTATTTTAGTTGATGTGTGTCTTCATTTATATACTTGCTTTTTTGCTATTGCTTCAAGTCATTTGAACAGTAAATTATGAATTTATTGTGTGTGTACCCATAAACACATAAACTTGACTATATGAAACTAATTTTTATTACATGTACCTCAAAGAATTTTACTTATTCCTAGTTTTATTGACTAAATTTAGAAAAGGGTTATCGCTTAAATACGGATACATGCAGTGACCCGTCTATGATGCATGTATTACTCTTTTTTTGTTGGGTAATGTTTTAACATTATGATATTATTTCTATAAAATCAATATTAAATAAGAACCTAAAAAACTATTCAAATAGTAGCAGTTCGAGTATCTTGGATGCGATATCAAACAATTACTACATAAGATCGTACATATATATACCTATATGCCGCAGAGACGTACGTGTGTAAAGTCAAGTCACTGTCTGCTGTGCTCCTATCTACTCACTCAGATATTACCTATCTAAACTTGAAAGAATTGTTGTTTTTTTGTGGGTTTTTTTTTCAGGAATTGTGTCCATTTACAACAAAAAGAACTTACAAAAAGCTACCTACATACATAATGCGAAAATACTGGGTCTGAAAAAAGCGAACAAATAATTTCTAATAGAAAAAAAAAACGGTTCGGAAGTCAATAACGTTTTGTATACTATGTTTCGCGGCAACGTAAAGGTCACGTAATATGAACCAGTAAATAGGTCGACAAGAACACACACTGCGTGTATAGTTGAAATCACTTGTACTCTAACTGAATTCCACTTGTCATGAAGGTGTTAAACATGCATTTAATATAAGCTTCTTTAAAACAAAAGCGAATGGCCGAGCACGAAAACTTTACACAAAACACAATTTTAATGATGGATCGAAATTGTCTTTGAAACGATATGTACATGTTGTTAATTCTTGTACTGTCGTGTTTGTTGTTATGCGAGTTATCAATCTGACCATTATGGGTACTTCTGTACAATACAGAGTTGGGTCTGTTGTGTCCTTATGCAAGACACTTTATCTGTATAAGCTTAGTACTGGATCTCTGCAAGAATTCTTCGAGCATGATCTGTTATAAGCAATTGTTTCTCAATCAAAGTGAAATAATTAAGTCTATATTTGCCATTTTAAGACGACTTCTGTCAATAAAAAGACTTAAATATTGTCTATTTATATGAACATGTATTCATTTTCCATAAAAGAAAACAATATAAAGAGAAAGAGAAGATTAAAATCGTGTAAACAACTATCTTTGGGAACTTATGGTAGGTTATATATGGTTTTAATGTAAAATATACATTTTATAGTGAACCATACGTTTTACCGAAGAGGGTTGTGAAGTCTGAATTCATCCCAAAGTTTACAAGAAACTCGTCGATATTATGTACCAATTTTAAACCATTATTTCTCTCAAAAAGTCACCCTTGCTATTACAAATAACTTCGAACTTGATTACTTTACAACACGACTTAACCAGAATAATAAATAATAACACATTGTTTATCAAAACCCCCTCTTTAAAAAAATCGGTTTGGTAGGTAAGCATATTTTTTTTTATAATCCCAACAACGCCCAATCGACTTGTCCATCATAGAGTAACTTTTGGCTAAAATGTATGTAATTCAGTGTAATATATCACTTATCAAATTCTTCGAAAAGTAATATATATCCTTTATCAAAGACCCATATACAGTGATAAGTGATTGCATTTGCTTGTCTAAATTTCTGATGACAAATTTGGCGCTTGACTCCCCACTGACCCTAGCAAAATATGCTTGTCCTTTTGGTATCGAAAGGAAGGACTTTGGGTGGTAAACTTTTCTCTTTTTTTGAAATAAAAAAAAACAGAAGCATTTCAAGTTATGCTGACAGTTATTTTTGTGTGACAATTTTCTCATTTTTAGTCCATTTTTAAAGTAGGAAATAGCAAAATAAATAAATATCTATATATTTTTTTGCTATCCATCGAAAACGTACTTATTCATATTTCTGGAAAAAATCTCTGATGTGTTATTAAAATGTTTTTGTTAAAATAACTACACAATACCGTTTTGTTAAAATAAAAACAATCGTAAAAAGCCAATTTTATTTTGTTTTCAACCTGTAATACTTTTAAAACGGAAGAAAAATTATTTGGATATAGACAAAAACTTAATCATCTTTGGTACCAAAATTGTTAAATCCAGACAAAGGTTCAAAAGATTTAAAATAAATACTAAAGGTGTCATCCGAAATTTCAGCAATGTATGTTGCACTAATATTAGCCTATCAGTCTTTTCTATTGTTTTTTCCTAATAAAGTTATTATACACAGAACTTATCATATCATATATAACTTATACTAACAAGTATTACAAAAAAAAACCATAAAATTAATGTAAACTGTTCGATTAAAACTAAACAAAAATAGACCGGCACCGTGCATTCTTCGATTTCATAATATATAGGTGTAACCCCACCATTGTTTGAAGGCTTGTCATTCATAGAGAGTCCCAAATGAAAGAAGTGAAACCTACATTTTACTGTTTGTCAACCTCTGCACTATCAAAATATGATGAGAAAAGTAGGTGTCATGTGTCATATAAGAGATTTTTTTTCTGCTCAGTGTGTACACTGGTGACAAAGTGAAAGTAGACTTCCGAAATCATGAATTCATACCCCAATTTCCAAGCATCATTTTTTTTTTTCTTCTAAATTCACAATTCAAACATGACAATAATATCAAAATGTTCAAAATACATCAATAATGCCATTCAAATAAAAAAATGAGCATTAAAATAAGGAAAATGCATTTTTAAAGAAGAAGAATTGAGGATTATTTATAACCGCCATTATGCGAATTATTTATAACAGCCATTATGCGAATTATTTATAACCGCCATTATGCGACTACCCCACGGAAGCACTTCCTTTTTGCAATGGTGGCACTATGCCTGGCATCTGTTGTTATACAACATGGTGTTGATTCATTTAGAACACTCGATGTCAGATGATAATGGCGAACAAGGCATATTCACCTGAAATGGGACCCCTTTCGTGTTTGAGATCGGATTATCGGAATACGTAGCGTACACTGCATATAATTTTATCACGGATCAATGTATTGAATATTATTTTTTTAATTCTCATTTATAATATGTCAATTGTTTGGATTTTAAAGTCGTGAAACCTTCCCAACAGATTCCGTTGGGAACTTCCAGTTGGTAAAATCGGCTTACGCGGTTGCACGTTTCGGGAGACGCAAAATAAAAAATCTTTAAAAGGCTCCCTAGAGACGTGCAATATGTCGCACTATAGGAACGCCAGCGGCTCGCGGAGTGATATTTGCCAAAACGACTAACCGACCAACCAACCAACCAAACAAAAGGCTGATAAAAATGTGATTCATTATGACTAATTTAAGTTATAATAAAGAACATTCAACAGTGAGCATTGTTAGTAACATTTAACATATGAAAATTTCACTATAGTGTTATGTTATATTTGAAACCGACAAAAAAACAATGTACCAGTAGGATATTACTAAACTGTTTTAATACAGCAGATGTCAGAACAAACATTGTATACAGTTATATTTCAATTAGATTGTGTAAGAATACTTTAAAATTTATATTGAATGTATCAGAACAGTTTAAAACTGATATTAAATGTCTCAGAATACTATCAAACTTATATTGAATGTATAAGAACAGTTTAAACTGATATTAAATGACTAAGAATACTATCAAACTTATATTGAAGATTGTTACATGTCTGAAACAAGATCTTTTCAATCTTAAATGTATTGCAAGTAAATAATTTCTTACATTTATAAACGCTTGATGTATGTACAACTTATTTGCTCCAAATCTTGGAAAGTAAACCAAATCACAGCATTATTTTGTGTTGACATTTTTGGTTCATATTGAAGTTGGATCAATTATATAGTGCATACGACCATATCATTAATTAACATATTTCTCACTGCCGGAGTGGTTATATTTCACATTCGTATCTGTATATACACCGTCAGTTTTATATGTAAGGATTTTGTCATGATAAACACATATAATAAAAAGTGAGCATTACATCTTAATTATATTTATGGTATGAATTGTAATTTATAATATAAATATAACAGACTTCTATTTCACCAAACACTCGACTTAGATACTTAAAAAATATATATTGGTATATGGCCAATAATTATGCAAAATGTGGAAATAATTTGATGTTAGAATTAAGATATCAAAATATCTGTGCCTTATTTTGGCCATTCAGTTCAACAGTGTTATAAAAAGTTTTTATAATTAAATCTGATGTTTCAAGAAAGAACATGGTTAAATCTCTGTCAAGATGTTGGATGAGCATCTTGAATTTAAAACAGGATCTTCTGTAAGGCGACTGTGTCTTCACTTGATTAAGCTGTGACACAGCCTAGCTTGAAACTATGTTAAACAATTTTGTTCAAACTATATAATATATAAATTTTCCTCAGGCTTCTTGGTCATGATTAGTAAACTTCAAACAAAAAAATAATAATAAATGATTCTAATATTTAAAAATCATACAGACAAATGATCATACCAATTAACTAAATACAGTATAATGTTTCAAATCCTGTAGTGTTGAACTAACTGCTGTTCAACACCATTTTAATAGTGAGACCAGCTGTTCAGACGTGTCTGGACAGCATATGTTTGAGACTTGTTTCAAACCTAAACCAAAACTGTATGCTTGGAACACTGCTCAGTTCCAGCATAAAAAGACTGTTTCAAACCTAAGTCTTCAAACTAACCTAAAGCGCATGAAACAAAGTCAACTTTATATGTTTGAGAACGGTTTCAAACTAAAAGCTTCAGACTAAACTAATGTACATGAAACAATCCCCAGCACAGAATTATTCCTATGAGTTTCAAAAGCCTTCCCAAAGCCTATCGCTAGAAAGAATCTTTGTCGCAGTGCACCCTACCCCCAACGCAATATAAAGCTCCTCCAAGGTTTCAAGTACACGTTGATGCTGAAAATCTCAAGCAGACTTCTTATAACTCGGGTCACAAGAAATAAGCTAAATATGGTATTGCCTTTTTACGAATCAGTAAACCGTTCTGACATGTACTTTGTTGTAATTCTATGGTTTTCAGTCCCTCCACCAAGTGATCACCTCTTACATTTAATGTATGTAATTCTAAGGTTTTTAGTCCCTCCGCCAGGTTATCCCGGGGGCTTTCAAAAGTGTGGACTGTAAAAGGTATAATTTTGAGATTTTGATGTTCCTGCCGCAGAACAGTTTCTAAAGTTTCTCAAACTGTATAAATTAGAATATACCTGTAGGTTAATTTAACCTCAGTTGGTCTCCTATCATGCAGAGGTAAAGAAATGGTATAATATTATTGGTGTGATACTTGCCGCCACACTTATATTATTGCCTTTTTGGTTGATAGTATTGATTTGGTGGGGGTTGGGGGGTTTGACTTCATGTGTGTAAGTTTTTGTAGTTAAGCATCCGATAAGATTGGAGGTAGCAAAAGCTGGGGGTTAGTTTCTTTGTCTTTGTTTTAAAGATGTGTTAGATTTTCTAGAAACGGTTTAACTTAAAAGAGTGCTGTGTGGTGTGAGTTATGTGTGTGTTGTATGTGTTAAGGCGGATCAGATAAGGTCAGGTAGGGCGCTAGTTCTCTTTTGGTTGCAGTCTTACAGTATGCAGTATGTAATTCTAAGGTTTAAAGTCCTTCCACCAGGTTATCCCCGGGGGCTTGTCCCCGGGTTGGCACAACAGATCTTACATTTAACTAAAAACTCTGACTTTATATTCAGGAAAACACATATATTAAAACGGTGTCCAATTCATGATTATTATTTCAATCATTGATTATAATTGTATCATTCATCTTTTTATACCAGGGGTCATGAGTCCGAATCCCCCGCCTGGCAACAGTCTCCATGATGATTGATATACGACATTGTTTCTCATTATCAGTCGTCTCTCACCACTGATTCAAGTGGGAAAGTTATCAGTTACTTGCGGAGAAGGGATGTGCTCGAGTACTGGTTAATCCCAGGACACAGTGGTAAGGTTAACTGATCGTCTATTAGCCCTCGACGACGTCAGAGTTTGTACGTAACCTACTAGGAGAGGAATATATGTAAGCGGTTCCGTTAGCTCAGACGGTAGAGCATTCGCCCTTTAAAAATGATGCTAAATATTCAATCAATCAATCAATCAATCAATCGTCTTTTTATTATGAATTATCTTTTAAAATTTATATTTAGTATAATATTGTATAATAATAGCGAAAAAAAACAGAGTTTAATACCTCTCCTTATAATAATTGCAGACATTTATGCTATAAAACAACGACATTATTTTGACAATCTCAAATTACTTTTAAAGAAAAAATACAAAATTTTGGGACAAAAGGCGTTTATTTTTAAAAATGTAAATTTGAAATATATATATATAGGTTAATATTAGCATTTGTTTGGCATAAAGCAGCAAAGTAGCTCAAAACTTGCTTTTAAACCCCATACATATACCACTTTAATGTAATATCTGTGGAAAATAAATTCCTTATCAAGTTTTGAGTATTATATAATTTTAAATTCACATACAAGTATTGTTTATATCACTAATAGTTATATAGTTAGTTGATACAAATACTTTATTTCTTTACTAATTAGATTGTGTCCATTTGTTCTTGAAGTCCTCAACAATAGATTTAGTAGACTATGTAATTCACAAATTACACATTGTATTATTAACCAAAATAAGTTTAGAGTTTAAACTATATTTCAGTCACAATATAAATGGTAGTCATGCATTCGATATACATATTAAGAAACAAATAAAATGGATTCATAACCAATAGACCAAAACAAGTTCTGGACAAAAGAAAAACAGTGCAACGTTTAGTATGTATTTAAAATACTGTGATATTATGTTATAAAAATACACAAACTTCATTCTGAAAAAAAAGTATTATATACATAATGGATAGATTAAGAATAGTGTATAAATAGTAGATTTTGGTTCGGCGCATGACATGTTCATTATCTCAACTGGATAACATAGAATATAGTTTGAAATAAACATTATATATATGTAAGCAATTTTCCGATGAAATTGCATCACAATATCTTAATAATATATGAAAATCAAGTTTTGGGATAAAAACTTTTAATAGTGACATTGACCGCGATGAGAATGCACTCAACAGCAAGACAATATTTTATTTTGATATTCTGAATGACCTATGAAAATTGGTTATTTCCCTTACATTATTAAATGAACCTATAGTAAATTCACGCAAGTTAAAACTTCCAACAAATAGTGATTTCGATAATTTTATTCAAAGATTGTGATTCTGAATTTAAGTGCAACATTCCTGTAAAGTTTGATGGAAAAACAACTGAGATTTACGGACGGTAGTGCGACATATTGCACGTCTCTATGGAGCCTTTTAAATATTTTTATTTTGCATCTCCTGAGACGGCGTTATGGACAGCAGATCAGATATCAAAATAATAAAAAAGCTGTCCATTCACGCCTTTTTTAATCAGGCTATACGGATGGGTGCATGCTGGACGACACATCACAGCATGAACTGTGGTGAATTTTTGTTAAAGTCGATTCCTCATCCCAGTAACACCTCCATTATCGAGGCCTTCACACGGTTCGCTGTTTCCAGGATCTCTTAAAGTAATAGCCATTGTTCCCCAGATCCCCAAAAGTATTTGCCATAGTTCCCAACAAGATGTTGTCAGAAGACAACAAAGCTTGTCAATGGGATAAAACTCACCGCCTATGCAAGATTGAGACTTGAGGCAAACACCAAAACTTAAACGCAACTAAACGCAAAAATTTAACCTGGGTGTCTACAGACGAAAAATTAAGTCCAAAAGGGACATTATTTTGCCAAAATGCAACCCCCTGAGTTATGGTTCTTGTCTCTGTGTGTTCCATTGATGATGGTGAACATACATGCCAAGTTTCATACATATCCAGTCAGTGGTTGCATAGATATGTAAAACTTAAACGCAAAAGTTTAACCTGGGTGTCTACTGACGAAAAATGAAGTCCGAAAGGGCCATAACTTTGCCAAAATGCAACCCCGAATTATGGTTCTTGTCTCTGTGTGTTCCATCGATGATGTTGAACACACATGTTAAGTTTCATTCATATATCCAATGAGTGGTTGCATAGATATCCTACCAGATAAAAACTTTAACCTAAAACAATTAGTCCAAAAAGGACCATAACTCTGTCAAAATGCAATCAAGAGTTATGGTTCTTGTCTCTGTGTGTTCCATTGATGATGGTGAACATACATGCGAAGTTTCATATATATCCAATGACTATCCACAGACGATGCCGACGAAGCTGGGGTCATCGCAATAGCTCTCTTTGGACATTCGTCCCGGCGCGCTAAAAAGTATTTCACCCAGATCTCTAAAAGTAGGCATCTGATCCCTTGATCCCTGAAAGTAATGACCAAGGTTCCCCAGATCCCTAAAAATAAGTGGCCATGCTCACCAGATCTCCAAAATCCGTATCTGGATCGTTCTATGACGATATATGATATATATTTTAAATATTTTATCCAGTAGATGTTGTTATAAGATTTTTGGGAGGGGTAGTGGGGGTTGCAGATAATAATAATAATTCTTCTTTTTTATATGTTCTTTCTGTCTCGTCCTCATTCACTACAATATAAAAGTCTGTTACATGTATACTACATGTATATTACTATTATATTCACTCGAGCAACATGCATCGGGGGATAATATTGTAAAAACATGTAGCCCGACCCTTTTGTTATTTATCTATTACATATTGATAATTTTAACACTGTTTAATTTGCAATAAAATATTATTACAACTATTAGTATAGGCCTAACTTCAATAAATTTTGAAATGAAAGGGTGGAGCCATTGACCAAAACTGTTACAAAATACAATTCAAAGGTCATAAATCGGACTGTAGTTCTTCAATTTGACAGAGCAGTCAAAAATGAAGGGGGCGTCATCAAAATTGTGAAAAAAGCAATCCTGTCAACCCCAGGTTTCTTTCTGCATATTAAACCCCAAAAGAGTACTATCTATGGAAACAAGAGGGATTTAGATCCATTGGTACTGTGTTCAGTGTTCTAGAAGTGCATTTCTTCAACCTCATTACAATCATATCCTCAAGAACGCTTAGGAAGATCGTGTACTCAAGTCAGATTGTGTAATTCTCTATATGTAGAACAGTGTAAAATTAATTGGTGTTAGACACATTAAAGGTGCATGAACTATTCAATGTGGAACATTATGACAAGTTCTATAGCATGGCCATGCATTTCAGATATGTAAAAAATAATTGCCTTAAAATTATGACAAATTTTATAGCATAGCCATGCGTTTCAGATATGTAAAAAATAATTGCCTTAAAATTATGACAAGTTTTATAGCATGGCCATGCTTTTCAGATATGTAAAAAATAATTGCCTTAAAACACACATATTCCTCCGCAAATAGCCTAGTACATAAAAGATGACATTGCCATTTTAAGGTAGTGCCACATTAAGGTCAAGGTCAATGATAGCAGTATGTCCCAAATAAATGTACACATATTTTTTTCTACACAACGTTTTTCATAGATTATAATTGCATCATAGAGTATAAACAAAATTACCAACATTTGTTTGCAAACTGATTTCCTTTAAAAGATTACATTTGACCTTCGAAGATGACCTTGACCTGAAACATGCAAACTGTTACAGCAAAATCAAGAAGACAAACTACATGTGTTTTAATGCTGAACACATTGTTATACAGCCTTCAACAGGTTCTTGAAAAATACAACATAATAATAATAATTGTAATTATCATGACCTTCTGAGTTGACCTTTGTCTTAAACATATAAAACTGAATTTAACACAAGATACACCTTCTCATTGTTTTCTGATTTCTGTGAAATTTGATTTTACAGTAATAGCATATACACAAAATGATTTACAAGCAGGCATCTCTGTTTGACCAATAATTTCTCAAATTTTACTTAAATACTAAAAAAGCTCAACTCAGTTTCGACTGGTTATTTATTAATTTGTATAATCAATATAAATGAAACCATATGCAGTATAACTGGAAACAGTCTGAAATCATGATCACCATGTTCAATTCGAGATTTTCCTCAACTCAGTAATTGAAATGTTATAATTTATACATTGATCATTTTGCATGTTATCCTTAAGCTAATGACTTAAGATGTGTGCAGACTTCAATTCTGTGTGGACATTTAATATGTAACGAGTTAGAGTAATGATGTAGAGATATTGAGTTGTTTCAAGTGAAGGAAAGTTTCAACTCGATATGTTTAGTGAAACTGACCCCTGGTTACTTTTACATATATACTTAAACGTGTTGGTGGAACAGAAGTCAGATTTACAAACAGAGTTTTGCGCCCGATACACTTTTCTCACCTTCTGTTTGGAATATTTCTGTTAAGTGTTATGGAATTCCCTTCATTACCTTTGACACAATTAGACAGACATACACACAGAGGAAACATATTTCATGAAAACAGACACCAATTAACAACATTACTTCCGTTTTAATGTCTCTTATAAACATGTACAGGAATAATTTAAACAAGATATAAAATATACAAATAAAATAAGAAGTAATTTAATTGATGAATATAGATCTACCCTGAGGCTCTTGTTAATGAATCAATGTTTATTAATTATAAATAACAATGTCGCAGCGGTCAGAGCAGCCAATTTTTAAAATTGGCTAAAATATATTTTTTCCAATATATCATGCCTATAATATATACTCACTGACCCCTTATTGCCCAATATAATATATATAAACCTGTCAAAATAATATATTTAACAGGTATTTCCTAACTTGGGCTATGCGCCTAGGTTAGACTAAAATAGATTTCTCGCTTAAAAGTGCAACATGTTTTGTGACTTATTAAGCAAGCCACATGATTTCAGTTTGATTTCAAATTGATCTGTTATGCACTGGGGTTGATCCAGGATTCCAGTTTAGAAGAGGGCACAACACAAAATATGAATGGAAAAACAGGCTTTCAGTAGAAATATAATGCATTTTAATAACATATAGGAGTTTATGGGAGAGGGGGGTATGTTGGACTTTTTACAGAGTAGATCCGTCATTGATACAGGTTTACGCATAGTAAAGATTGTTTCATCTTAGAAAGAGTCAGACTGACATCAAGAAGTAGTTAACTGCTGTCTATTTTTAGAATGGGGATTTCATTTCAAGTTTACAATTCCAATTTAAATATCGATTTTGTTACAATTTGGTGGATTTGTCATACCAAACCATTTGGATTTGATTTATTAATGATAATGAAATGCTTTTTATCAATTTTAATAATTATTTTATCTTTTACGATTTTATTAGCGTGTTTTTCTGATATACTCCCTTTAACATGTTCAATCAAAACAATATATTGGCACATTTTTTTCAAAGCAGTAATCATTGTCGTTTATAATATAGACACCAACAACCTTTGATTTAATTAACTTGTCATGGAAATTTTAAAAATGCTATCTAAATTTACCCCACATGAAGTTTCAGAAAGATTAAAACATCAGAATTTCCAATATTTGTAAAACTTAAGAGATACTGAAATATTATGTGTGCTTAAAGTCAATGTTTATATAGAGATACACTTGGTAAAGTGTAACGAGTTGTATTACTTGGATTTTACCCTTAGTTACCATAGAGAAAACTGAAACTGTCGGCAGTACTTACAAATATTTACAATTAACTATTAAGTCTTAAAATCTTGAGTGATCATAGTACTTCAGGAGTTTGCATATTGAACAACACGAAAATATAAATGTTTTGAAACAGAACAATTTTTAACAAGATTTAGCTGAACACTTAACGATAAACACCAAGTTGTACAGCTACTAGAATGTGGAGGTGTGTTAAAGTATTGACCACTGATTTGGTGATGACTCCTTGACTTTTACTACTCATATGTTTAAAAACGTTGAGAGCCATTTACAAATATTGAAACTTTTAATTCGGACTTAATCTAATATACGAAACTATACAACATTCCATCACATACATATATGTCACTTGTCTAGGTTTTAAGTTTATTCAACTTCCTGTGACTTTGTTCTTGAGACGTGCTGCTTCAATGCTGGCTAAACTTGGCAAACTGTGTGGTAGATTCAACAAGTCTGGTTCTTCGTCCATCACACGGTTTGCTTCAGCTGCAATATAAAAAAGAAATAGTAATTAGTCATTACATATAATATATATTTGCTCTTGGTATATTTATTAATCCTGCACGAGTCAGAAGGTGGAATGTTCCGGGTAAGTTAAATACCGCGTGATGCAATGTTGTATCAGAGCCAATGAAAATGCAGCATGACCTAACAATAATCTCAATTAACTGCAGTTACAAGTTGTCACTGCACAATTAGCTACTGTATGAATATGTGATGAAAATGTCATCATTAGTTTATTCAAGATATTGGATGCTGTGGTACGAACAAAGTAATGTTTACTAGGGCTTCTAAAATTCAAAAATGAAAATTGATGACACACAGACAGACACACACACACAATTTTTAATGTATGCATTAATAAATAAGTATTACTGGTAAATAGTGGTAATGTAATTATTTAATGTATTATTTAGCCATGCAATACCAGCTTGAAGAAGCACATTTTTTTTTACAGAAAGTTTGCCAACCGATAATTGTTATCTTTTTTTTTATCATAAATTACTAACATTCTTGTGGTTTATCTAAGTACATGCACTACATATTTACATTGTGACATAACTCCTTCAATAAACCAATACAGAATGCTGTCGTTTATTTTACAATGAACTAAAATCTATGAACCTTCATTTTTTAGCTTTAAGCATAATTTTGGATAAAATCAACCTTGTTTGAGATTTGCACTAATTGTAAAGCCAAAAAACATCACAATTATTAATGGTTTTTGACAACGGTCAGTAAAGCAAAGGTGTAACTTCTGCCATTTTGTTCATCAACTTTAACTTAAGGAAGCAATGCATACTTAAAATGTTTATCAGTGCCAGATAAATGTGAAACAGGACAGGGTGATATTGATAGAGTGCATTAATCATGTAAATATACGAAATTACTTTTATTTGGTGAACATTATGAGATATGAACTTACATGCAACTTGCAAAGTTTACATGATTCGGGGTTCATTTTTATTTTAATGGGGTTTAACATGTTCAACACCTTTCAGGTTATATATGGCATATCCCGTTTTATTGGTGGAGGAAGACCTCAGACTGAGTCGATCAACTATCCTTCCGCAAGTAACTGGGTTTGTTTATTTTGTTTTGTATTTTTTATTTTATTTATTTTGCCCATGTTACCTGTACGTTCATATCTCATATTCTTTTTTAAATGCGTACAGACAATTTTTATTAATAATTCGATGCGATTTATGATTCCGTCTATAAATATAATTTATAAAGCGTATGTTACACTACGCTTGATTTTTTTTGTATGTTTTTATGTCCCCAAAAAAATTTTTGGGGTGGCATATAGTAATCGCACCGTCCGTCTATCCGTCCGGTATTTCGTGTCCTGCCTGTATCTTTGTCATGCATAGATGGATTTTGTTGATATTTGGTACAAATAATCAACATAACATGATGACATGTCGCGAGTAAGACCCACACCCGTACCTCAAAGATCAAGGTCACAATTTGAGTTTGTTTGAATACACTTTGAGTTTGAGTGAGATTTCATGTTCGGCCTGTAACTTTGTCATGCATAGATGGATTTTAATGATACTTACTACAAATGATCAACATAACATGTGAATGTATCATGAGTAAGACCCACACCAGTACCTCAAAGGTCAAGGTCACTATTTGAGTTTGTTTGACAACATTTCGAGTTTGTGTGAGATTTCGAGTCTGGCCTATAATTTTGTCATGCATAGATGGATTTTATAAATACTTGCTACAAATGATCAACATAACATGACAATGTGTCGCGAGTAAGACCAACACCTGTACCTCAAAGGTCAAGGTTACAATTTGAGTTTGTTTAACAACACTTTGAGTCTGTGAGATTTTGTGTCCGGCCTGTAACTTTGTCATGCATAGATGGATTTTAATGATACTTGCTACAAATGATCAAAATAACATGATGAAGTGTCGCGAGTAAAACCCACACCCGTACCTCAAAGGTCAAGGTCACTATATGAGTTTGTTTGACAACACTTTGAATTTGTGTGAGATTTCGTGTCTGGCCTGTAATTTTGTCATGCATAGATGGGTTTTATTAATACTTGCTACAAATGATCAACATAACATGACAACGTGTCGCAAGTAAGACCCACACCTGAACCTCAAAGGTCAAGGTCACAATTTGAGATTGTTTAACAACACTTCGAGTCTGTGAAATTTCATGTCTACAACTCATGTCATGCATAGATGGATTTTTATAAATACTTGTTAAATGATCAACATAACATGACGACGTGTTGCACTTAATACCCAAACTACCACTTCAAAGGTCAAGGTCACAATTTAACATTGTTTGACAACACTTTCAGTCATTTTGACATTTCTTGTCCGGTCTGTCATCTATGGATAAATTTTAAAAACACTTGGCTCAGTTGATCAACATGATATAATTAAGTGTCGCATGTAAGACCCAGAACCTTTCCTCAAAGATCAAGGTCACACTTTCAATTTGTTTGATATTGTGTGTCTGGTCTGTGACTTTGCCTTTGACTTTGAACTTGGTTCAATTTATCAAGATGACATGACGACGTGTCATAAGTAAGACCTAGGCCAAGTTAAAGGCAAAGTCACAGACCAGACACACAATATCAAACAAATTGTAAGTGTGACCTTGATCTTTGAGGAAAGTTTCTGGATTATGTTGATCATTTTTTCCAATTATCAACAAAAGCATCTATGCATGACAAAGATACAATTACTATACTGCGATTACTATATGGGAGCGTGGGGGGGAGCATAAAAATGACAGACAAATACAGAGTCATTTCATTTATATAATGTTATTCATTTTATATCTTTACTGTTAATGTCAGATTTGGTTTGACAGAGTGCACTGACTAATAAACACACAAAAAGCAAGTAAAACTACAACTACCAGTAAAATAACTATCAAGAATGGCATAGACACAGGTGCAGCACTGCCTCACCAAGAATTTATATTTGTGCAACGTGTCAAAAATTAAAAAAAAAATCTACATTTTTAACAAATTTCCAAACTTTTACTACATTTATTTTAAATGCAGCACCAATAATTTCTCATTTTTTCTTGTTTTAAAATTACCTTAAAAAATTTGGATGACGGCATTTGTCATTGTTCAAACAAATTAAAATTTTGGTGCTGCTTGTTTCAATGTCTACAAAATTACAAGTTTTGTAAAATATTTAGCCACACAAATATCAAATTCATGTCTACAACTCTGTTATGGTAAAGAAAACACTGAGGTAAAGCCACAACTATTGGTCTCAAACCCTACTGTAAAATATAAGAATGCAATCTAAACAAATGTTTTTACCTTGGATGCCCATGAACTAGTTGAGTTTACCAAAGACTTATGAAGAGAAGGATAAAAACTCTCATCTCCCAACTAATTATTGATAAAATAGCAGGAAAATAATTAATTATTTTTGCAAATTAATCATTAAAAATTCTACGGTCAAACTGATTTCTTGTACATAACATGTATGGCACCATCTGCTTGTTGTTGTTTTTAGACAGTACAGTGACACCCCTATTTTTTTTAAAAAAAAAGAAGTCCTTAAACTCTCAAAAATACATCCAACTGTTAAAATTCAATAAAAGTCACTTGTTTTAGCACCAGTGGTATCTTATTGCAGTAAATACTGTACCATTTTTTGCACCACTCATCTGCAGCAAGAAATCACAGTCCCTATTAACCATTTTGAAAATGTTTCTAACCAAATTACACCGGACTTTTATTTTAGTGCAAGTATCATGTCACTACAAAGGGGGGCAACTGCAGAGTGAAGAGGTACAAGTAGTTTGTGATATATTCTGAATGGGTTTTAAATACTATTTTCAATACATTACTATTCACAGTTATATCAATGGCGGGGAAAAAAACTGAGAAGAACCACCATCCTAAAACAAGAAACTAGCAAAATTTCTGACATTCAGTTTACAATCACTCTGAGATTCAACTCACAACCTCAGCAGTGCTACATAAGTGATCTTGAGACAGAACCTTAAACCACTCAGCCATGGAGGACGCTGTCATATTCTCAATAAAAATTAAAATATTGATGCTTCATCATTCACTATTGCTGATGAATGTTATACATGTACTGTTACTTATTTTTGTAACCAAATAAATTATACGCACAAGGTAGGCCAGATAAAACTTGTGTTTACGATTACTTGACTTAAAACAATTAGGTAGGTTGGTTGGAAACTATTTTCTTTTCCATTTTTTTCTAATTCTAATTTCATGGAGAAAATGTCATAATCATGATAAAAATTAACTATTATAAGAAAATTGGATTTAATTTGTTATTTTGTTCTATCAAAAACTAATTATGATAGTAAATCAATAAAGATCTATAAAAATATTATTTTCTTGACACATTTAGCAGATTCGCTCCGCAGTATTTCATACTTTTACATTTAATTTCTTTTCTTCCAAGTTGAAAAAAAAGTTTATGTCGAGATTCAACTTTTGCACTAGTCGGCTAACCATAAACACAGGTATTTTTTTAGTCTGGCCTAAGTACAGAGTACTAAAAGGACTGACCTATTTGCTACAACCCAAAATACAAGTGGGAAAGCAACTATCGGTACAAAATAAAAAAGAAGCATCATGCATGTATACTTTGATACAAGGGTACATGCAAGCGCATATTATGAGATGTGCCTTGTTGATACCTGTACAGATTTTAATTTTAGATTACAGGAACAGGTCATGGGCATGAAACCTGTCGTTATCATGCTGTTGTGCCCTTGCAGCCTCGATGCTGGCTAGCGTTGGCAACCCATGAGGAAGCCGTAGCAGATCCTGCTCATTATCCATAATCCGGTCTGCCTCACCTTTTGTGTGCATTTTTGGTAGTAAAATTACATATATTTGTTATACGGGTATGTGAAATTTAAAGATGGGGAGGTCATAGTAGAAACTATAAAAGATAAAGTGATTCAAGATTTTTTTGACAAATTATCATCTATACTTTAAATCACTATATCAGGATTTTTTTAATTTTTTAAACATTGCTACTGTATTAACAATTCTTTTCCAATATCTCATGCCTATATAAACTCACTGACACAGTATTGTCGAAAAATATCTATTTAGACATGCCAAAATAATATATTCAAACGTTTCCTAATTTGGGCTACACGCCTAGGTTAGACTAATTCAAAAATAGATTTCCTGCTTAAAATTGCATATTTTGTGACGTATAAAATGATTCGCATGATTACATTATGATTTCAATTTTGATACATTATACAGGTTTACAAGTAGTAAACATTATTTCATCTTAGAAAGAGTCCGAATGCCGATGCGAAGATTGTGAAACAGTATTTAATTGATGCCTATTTTTAGAATGGGGATTTCATTTCAAGTTTACCACTCCAATTTAATTATCTATTTTGTCTCGTTTTGGTGGAGTTGACATACCAAACCATTTGGATAATATTTATTAATGATTATGAGATGCTTCTTATTCATTTTAATAATTATTAATTTTGTAAGATATTTCTAGTGTTCTTCCTGATATACTCCCTTTAAAAGATGGGGAAGTCATAGTAGAAAATATAAAAGAAACATAGGAAGCTATATATATAATATTGGTTAACTGTTTGGTGCTACCACCTTTTTTATTGACAAATTATCATCTTTACTTTAATGCAATCTGTAAAGTTATAATTTCATTTACACTGTAATTCCCATTAGCCTAAACCTGTATTAAGCAACAACCTGTCTTAAAAGGTCACTTTTGCTCCTTCCCTTGATTGGCTGCTTAATACAGGTTTAACTGTATTTTAGCTGAATTGTGAAGGATGTTCAGAGCTTATATGAACTGCCCCCTCAAGCCCATTTCCTGGGTAAAACTGAACACGTAATATTTACATCAAAATTATTTCCATTATTTGCTAATTTCAAAAGGTCAGGTACAAGTGAGAATAGAAATCTCAATACTTGCAATCTTCATGTACAGCATGTACTCATGGCAACTTTATTTGATCGAAGTTGAAATGGATATTGTCATACAAATCAACCAAGATTAAAATTTTCAGTTAAGACCATTATAATTAATTGCTAGATTATCCCCACTCGCCCCCTAATTTTCAAACCACCCTGACTCTTTTTATTTTAATGAAAAAAAAGTTAATTTTTTAAAATAAATACCGGGTAAAACAAAAAAATAAAATTCTCCAACCCCGCCACCACCCCACTTTGGATGATAATCTAGCAATTAATTTAAAGTGACCTTAGTGTTTTAGCTAATTCTTCACCTCTAGTAAATATTTGAGGTACCGATATATACATGTATACAGACCTAAACATCTCTGTAATTTTGTTCCATAAGCAAGGTCATACTGATAAGCCCATATAAACGTAAGTGGTATAATTGGCATTATAGCTGTCGGCTTCTTTGCCTTGAGGAATCTGAAAATAAAACAAAGACAATGAACAATGTGTCACAAGGCTCAACAGTTTATTCATACATAGCTCATCATAAACTCACAGAGCTGCAGAATTTACATCAATTGTGAAACAAGTTCTTACAATTTGACAAATCATGCTGAAATTCTTCCTGGGAAGAACCAGTACTATGCATACAGAGATAAAATTTCAAGGACACCACACATACCACTAGATCATTCACTCCACATGTGCTACATATGCTCCTATAGGCTCAGATGAGAGCTTGAGATTTTTTGTTTTATGTATTTCAATGAATTAACAAGAGTTGTCAGAAGACAACAAAGCTCGCCGATGGGATAAAACTCACCACCCACGCAAAGATTGAGATTGGAGGCTAACACCAAAACTTAAACACATCTAACGCAAAAGTTTAACCAGGGTGTCTACAGACAAAAAAATTAAGTCCAAAAGGGCCATAACTTTACCAATTGCAACCCTGAATTATGGTTCTTGTATCTGTGTGTTCCATTGATGATGGTGAACACACATGTGAAGTTTCATTCATATCCAATAAGTGGTTGCATAGATATCTTACCTGATACAAAACTTTAACCTGAAAAATTAAGTCCAAAAAGGGCCATAACTCTGCCAAAATGCAATCTAGAGTTATGGTTCTTGTCTCTGTGTGTTCCATTGATGATGGTGAGCTTACATGCTAAGTTTCATTCATATCCAACAAAAGGTTGCATAGATATCTTAAACTTAAACACAACTAAATGCAAAAGTTTAACCTGGATGTCTATGTCCAAAAAGGGCCATAACTCTGCCAAAATACAATCCAGAGTTATGGTTTTTGTCTCTGTGTGTTCCATTGATGATGGTTAACACACATGCTAAGTTTCATTCATATCCAATGAGTGGTTGTATAGATATCTTAAACTTTAATGCAACTAAATGCAAAAGTTTAACCTGGGTGTCTAAGTCAAAAAAAGACCATAACTCTGCCAAAATGCAATCCAGAGTTATGGTTCTTGTCTCTGTGTGTTCCATCGATGACTGTGAACACACATGCAAAGTTTCATTCATATCAAAGGAGTGTTTGCATAGATATCTTAAACTTAAACACAAAAGTTTAACCTGGGTGTCTACATACGACGCCAACCCTGATGTCATGGCAATAGCTCTCCACGGACATTCGTCCCATCGAGCTTAATAAAATAAAAAAAATGATACTATGCCTTACACACCAAGTTAAAGTTTCGGATGTTTGCTGTGTTTCTTTAAGAGTTGCTATCAACAATTTCTGCACTGTTTTGACCACTTAGTTACTGTTTTGACAGTTCACACATCACAAAGCCCCACCTTATGTCTTGATCGCTAATTATTAGAAAATTGAAAATGGACCTCAATCCATCAAAGTCTTGAGTCTAAAACTCAGACTCTCAAACTCAAAATCTGAAAATTTGTAATTTGCATTGTAATAATTTTCCAAGAAATGAACAACATCTTCCCACAAAAACAATCTCAATGATAAATTATCAGAAAATATAAAAACAACAACATTTTAATCAAAATTAAACCAAATTGGCCAAGCACGTGTATGTGAATAGTCGAATGTACCATGTACACATTTTGATATAGACTTAACATAAAATAGAGATTCTTTAATTTGCTATGTAAGGCATAGTATATAATATATATTTTTGATGGGTTTTAACACCAATTTTAACATATGTCAGGGTATATATGACATATCAAGTTTTTATTGTTGGATTGATTGATTGAATATTTAGCGTCATTTTTATGCCATCGAGTGCTAATAGATGTTCATCTAA
Organism: Panopea generosa; assembly: GCA_029582155.1. NCBI lineage: Eukaryota > Metazoa > Mollusca > Bivalvia > Adapedonta > Hiatellidae > Panopea > Panopea generosa. The sequence continues at coordinate 19,188,249 of CM055901.1, read as the reverse complement.
CCTAATCATTGTTTCCTGAGATCCTGAAAGGTTAACCTGAAAGCACACCCCATCTCCAGAAGTAACTGATAACTTCCCCACTTCAATCAGCAGTGAGAAACAAATGATAATGAGACAAATGTTGTATATCAATCAATATGGAGACTGTTGCCGGACGGGGATTCAAACTCATGACCCCTGGATTGATAGTCAGACGCGTAACCGACTAAGCTAATCGGGCCTGGCTTTATTGGTGGAGGAAAACCTCAGAATGAATATGAGTAGAACCAGCATTCTTACCGGAAGTAGCTGGCAAATTTTCTAACATAAAGTTTTTCAGACAGAGTGGGATCCAAACCTAAGACCTCAGTGGTAACATTCTTTTTACAAGTGATTCTGAAGCAGCACCTTGTACCACTCGGCCACCAAGGACCCCAAGGTGTAGTATTACTAAATAATAAGTGAAAAGTTTCATTTATCTATCCATGTTACCAGTATATTTGTTTCTCAACATAGAACTGTCAACATTGAAACTACCTCAAATTATTTTTGTCTTTAAAAAGAAATACTAAACATTTTATCACAATACTTTATGCTTTCCAGAAATTATTGTAAAATACCTCAACATTTACTGTTTTGGCAACACAAATAAAATTGCATAGTTTCTGCCCATTCAAAATGATTTGTTTTTGCTGTAAAAAAATATTTGACTCAACAGATTTTCAAAAGTAAAATATCTTTATTAACCACTAAAAGAGTTTGATCTCCTTATAGCAGATTTATGCATTAGCCAACAAAATAGAATTTATACTTGGCTGAAACATGCACATGAACAATAAAACTGATTTTAAAAGATAAAAACTTATATACCCTGCCAGTCCTCCCAATACTACAGTTCCGTAAAATCCTGAAAAGAACATGAACATGTCACGAGATCGTGCAACCATCATGGCCATCTGACGTTCCCTCATTTGATTCTGCATTTGTATCTGACGTTCCAGCTATGAAAAATAAGTGAACATCAATATTTAACCAATTAGTACCCCACTAAGTAGTGTTGAAATACATGAAAATGTTCTGGTCACTCAAACATCTCATTTTGCATCTATATCTGATGTTCTGGCAATGAAAAATAAGTGAACATAAATATGTAATCAGTGCTGCAGTCAGAATGTTCTAGTCACTTTCTCATCTGATTCTGCATCTGATCTGTATCTGACAATCAAGCTAGGAAAAATAATTAATATAAATATGTAATCAACTGGCGTCCAACCCAGCAATTTAAAACTACAAGAAAAAATCGGAGAAGAACATGAACATGTCATGAGATTGTGTTATCATCAAAATGTTCAAGTCACTCCCTCCCCTGATTCAGTATCTAACGTTCCAGCTATGAAGAAGAATTGAACATAAATAATTATGTACCGGTAATCAGTTCTTGCTTCACCCATCAGTTTTGAATAATGAGTGAATATCATCAGAGTAAGCATCCACTGTTCGGGACACTTCTAACCAAACAAGCATCAAGGCCCTATAGGCAGTTCAAAGGCGTGCTGCACCTATATAGTTTTCAATGATAACTACAGCAAAACCCCTGGGTGCGCCACAAGAATGGCAAAGGACCTTCAGAAACGAGAAGGAAAGCAAGCAGACTTTCAATGTTATATAGAATTCAATAAGTCTTAATAGACATCATCCCAAACAACCGATACCTGAGTGGTAGTCATAGTTGTACTAAAACTGTCCCTTACAATTTTCTGACTGCTCTTACTAAGTTAAATACAAAGTGACCGAAACTGTCACTCGCCATTATTTTCTGACTGTTCTTATTAAGTTAATACAAAATTACTAAAACTTTTCCTTGCCATTTTCTGACTTCTTTTCCTTAGTTAATTACAAAGTGATAAAAACTTTCCTTTACCATTATTTTCTGACTGCTTGTACTGTAGTTAATACAAAGTGACTGAAACTTTCCCTTGCTATTATTTTCTGACTGCTCTTATTTAGTTATTTCAAAGTGACCAAAACTGCCCAAGGTTACCATGATATTCTGACTGGTCTTACTAAAGTTAACACAAAGTGACTGAAACTATCCATTACCATAGTTTCCTGGTTGGCAATCATGAACTCTTGCTGTTTCTTCATGTTCTCATCCATTGCTTTTCCAACAATCGACCCCATGGTGAAATAATTGTTGAATCTGAAAGTGATATATGTGATTAATGATAAAATATGTAAATATATTGTTGAATCAATTTTTTAAATGGGATTTAAAGGGAGTATATCAGGATAAGATATTATAAATGTCTTAAAATATAAAATAATTATTAAAATGGATAAAAAGCATCTCATTATCATTACATGGTTTGGTATGTCAAATCTTTGAAAATATGACCAAAATTGGAGTTTAAATATAGATTGACCACCTTCGCATTGCCATTCCAATTCTTTCTAAGATGAAACAATTTTTACTATATAAACATTTAAAATGGATCAAATTGAAATGAAAATGCAAACAAGTGCCTCATTTAATACATCACAAAATATGTTGCATTATAAGCGACAAATCCATGTTTGTCTTTCCTAGGTTCTTAGCCCAATTTTTTTCAATATGCTTTTTTTGGCATGTTTAAATAGCTATTCTTTTGTCAATACATGGACAGAAAGTATATATAGCCATGACGTATTAGGTAGAAATTATTTTAGTCAATTTTAAAATTTTGAAAAATCCTGATATTTTCCCTTTAACACTATTTCAACATATTTCAGGTTATATATGGCATTTCCAGTTTTGCTGGTTGAGGAAGAACTAAGAATAAACCATTAGCCCCCATTCTTTCTGCAAGTGACTGGCAAGTTTTCTCACATAGAGATTTTGGACAGAGTGGGACTCAAATCTACAAACTCTCAGCCTTGAGAGGTAAGCGGTCATTAGACACATATTGTCAGGGTTCTCCACAGGAAGGAATGCAAGCACTGGGGTAAGAGTGCGTAAGCACCTTCAACACATTTTCAAGAGCTGTGTAAGGCACTCATTGAAAAACATTTCATTAGTAAAACTTGCATTAATCAGTTAAATTCATCATATTTAGTAAGTTTCATTTTAGGCATTAAAATGAGAAAAGATATGCAAAGAAATATATTGATTTAGAGGAAAGTAAGTTTTTGCCAAATTTTGTTAAATAATTCATGCGCTAGGGGAATACCATTTCTGATAGTCAAGCGCTGGGTGCCCCTGTGCTTAAATATCCTGTGGAGAAGCCTGAGCGTTGAGTTTGGTTCATCTTAGAAACTATCTAAATGACAACATGAGGTTTGTCAGACAGCAAGTGTGTGAAATATATTTTTAGAAGAGGAAGCTCCAATTAAAAATATTTTTGTTATGTTTTGGCAGATTTGAAATTCCAAATCATTCATATTTTAGTTACAAGTATATACATATAATATAAAATCAATACAATGTATATATAATAAGGCCAAATAGAAGAAATGCTATGTTTCCTGCCAGACCCAAAATCTTATTACCTAGTATATTGACTTGATACAATTCCCACCCCAGAAAAAATGAAATCAAAATATTATGCTATTTTCACAATTTGTTATTATTTTGATACTATTATTCTTAGTTGATTACTGAGTAGATCCTATTCATAATATGTTTTTACAAAAAAAAATATTTCAAAAAAAATGTCTACTATTTGACCCATGTTTTATTAGAGATAAACAGTATAAAACACATGCATCATTTATTTTATCTGGCCGAATTATCGATAGATGCATTACTAGTATATTCAATTTCAATTTAAATAAACCTTTAGATACACTGCCTTTAAACTGATAACACATGTAACATTGATAAGCTGAAAGTCAATTATATACATGTATGAGGGGGGATCAGAAAGTTTGTAGACTTTTGCCATAACTTATTTATGTCAATTATACAATGCGCAATAGTGTTATTGTATTTCAAATAAATGTATATGGGACGTATTTTGAAAATTTTAGCATGATACGTCAAGCATAGCAGTTAGATATGTCGGGGCAAAATGATGACGTTGTATTCAACAAAAAACGATGTCAATATTTTAAACAGGTGCTTTTGTATCAAATTTACTGAGTCACTTCTTCTCAAAATACTCTCCTCCATGGTCTATACATTTTTGCCACTATTTAAACCATTCAGTGAACATGTTAACAAAATCAGAAGATGGTATACTGGACACAAAATTCTGTAAAACATGCTTTGGTTCCAATATGTCTTCAAATCGACTTCCCATTTGCTCTTTTTTAATGACTAATTCCCAGCCATCTCAAAAACATTAATTTTTTTTACATTTAAACATTAGAGACCTTGAAACATTAGAATCACCGTATATACTTTTGTTTATGTCTATGAGTAGGTGTATTACCTAACATGGAGCAGAACTTTACGGAACTGCGGTATTTCGCGTGCTTATTCATTTTCAAGTGCCCCAACGTCATTTTGTCTCAAACAAAATGGCATACCGTAACATCATAATATTGACGTCATTTTCAGATGCGCATAATTGGTGTCATTTTTTAAAGGATGTAAACAAGCATACAATACGGCACACATTGATATTTTTTATTTAAAAATAAAACGTGTTTTGGCAATGCTACGCTTGTTTGAATAGTAGCGGTAGGAAAAAAGCAAAAACTGCCCCGACTACGTTTATCGCATTTCCATAGTTACTATAGAATATAAACTAATGATGAAAAATTATAATTTTTTTGCAAAATTACTGCAAATATATAGCGACACATGCTCCCTGAGAATTATTAGAATACAATAATAAATAAATTGTTATGGCAAAAGTCTACAAACTTTCTGATCCCCCCTCATATATGGTTAACACTGAAGTGATAATCACAAAACCCACACTGATAGCTGTTACACAACTTGTCTAGTTAATTCAGTTTGGACTTGGTAGCATGTCTGATTATCAATTCAGGGGATGTGAGTTTGAATCCGGGCCCAGCCACAGTCTCCATTATGATTGATACATGACATTGCAACTTATTGTCATCTCTCAGAGCTCCAGATTAGATGCGTATCTGCATATGCATTAAATTTTGTGGATATGCACCAGATTTGTTTTATGTGCGTATCAATTAGACATAAGCAACGAGTTTTACGCTAAAATCAATTTCTATATGCGTAAATAAGTTTAATCGATCTTCATTGCACTAATTTTTTAACTTATCCGCATAGATAAATAGCTGAATGGTCCTCAATTAAACTCGCTTCAGTGATAAATTTTACTGGTTATAATGGTAACCCAATCTGTGCAATTAATAAAAAATGTCACTAAGTTGCTTGATTTTTTTAACGGGACACCAACTTTGGAAAACTGAGTGTTCCGGTGGGATACATGTAATTCCAAGAGCTGTTTCAATATTTTAGGTATATCCCTGGTTGAAAATCCTTTCAACAACATTGAGGTTATTTTTATATAATATGTGCTCACTTGTCGGGGTAAATCATAAATGACTCATGCCATGAAAATTTTTTTTGAAAAAAAAATGTACAGACGATATACTCTGATAAACTTTCTATTTTGAATGTCCTATTTTGTTTTGTAAGGTATTGAGACACACATGCGCGACTTTCTATACCAATTTAATCATCGGCCAGTCTATGTTTCTATGGCATCCTTTTTGGTCTTCCCGGCACCATTTATTTTTCTTAACCAGATGTGGAAAAAGAAATTAACGTTTAGAAAATTATGTTCATTTTGAAAGCAAATTATGCTGAAAACATGATTATATAATTTGAAAAATTTAATTAACAATTGAAAAGTTCATGGCCCTGTGGCCCTGTTTATAAAAAATTAATGTCACATACTGCATTAAATGAATTCCATATTGTGCAGTGTGTATGCTAATACTATATTTGTGTACTTATTCTGATTGCATTTTGGTCAGTTATGACATACATGCCTAGAACGTATAAGCAGCAGAAAAACTTAAAAATACTGTACTAATTAGTCAATATATTTATGCCACAGTACAATGTTCCTACTTTTCTACAGCATTGGTATACCATTTATTTTTTAACATCTAAACTGTCATTTAACTTTTCAGCAATGGTCTGTAAGAAATCCAAAGATTGATCAGTAAAAAGACTGATATAAGACAAAAGGCAGAATGAGAAGTTTGATGTCCATTTGAACAGCTAAACACAAAATATCGTAGCAATTTAACAGGAGTTGTTTGCAATTACCTCTGTTAAACAGCCTCTTGTCTTAAGCAGCCAAACATGTTAGTTTTAGTATTTTAGAATACTCATCTACTCTGATTTTGATGAGTAATCACTCATCGGCTTAAAAAACTATCTGGAGCTCTGTCTCTCAAAGCTGATTCAATGTGAAAGTTATCAGTTACTTGATGGATGTGATTGAGTAATGGTTAACCTTCCAGAGTCCCACCTTCCAGGATCCCAAGAAAGGTGGTTAGGTTTACTGAGTGTTTGTTATACCTTGATGGCATAAAAATGAAGCTAAACATTCAAACAAATAAATTCATTGAATGTAATTAGAAGTCTGTGTAAAGCTGAATTAAGAATTAATAATATTTTGGTTGTTTAAAAACTCAAGATATAAAGAACTGACTTGAAGATTTATGTAATGAAGTAGCAACCATCTCTAGGATCCAAGGAATAAGTGGTAAGGTAAACTGATTTGTTAGCACTTGATGACATAAAAATGATACCCTGTTTGTTGGCCAATTATTATATCAGTATGTTTAAGGAGGCTGAATCTGCAGCATCAATATATTTTGTGACGTATAAAAATGAGTAAAACAATTTTAAATTCATATCTGATAAGTAAAAAAATAGAAGTTTAATCATTAATGCCGTAAATAGCTTAATATAGGTGTATTTCGGTTATCTGCAAAAGGTTGAATACGATAATGACCATAAAAGGTTAAAAGACAGGACGGCTGAAACATGACATTGAAGTTTGCATCATAATGTCAGTGTACATTATCAGTTGAATAGTGCATAACTTCTTTTATTGAAATCTAAAATAGACGTATACGGTACGAGACATTTTCTCAACATTTACACTTACCTGTTTTGTTGACTACGATTTTCACCAGTTTCTGTTCAGTACTAAATTGTGCGAGGTGTTCCGAATGAATCTACAAAGTTGTCTGGTACCCTGCCCTACTTCATACCCGCCAGGCTGCGTTCAGCACCGTTAAACAGCAAACATATTTAATGCTTGGTTCCTTAAAATTATCGCGTACTGTGTGCTAATATGAGGTTGAGCCAGTGTCCAGGTAAGTATGTTAGCTTACGTTTGCAAACGTTTAACCGAACTGAACGCAGCCGCATTAAACGTGTTTGCTGTTTAACGGTGCTGAACGCACTATTAAGATACTCTTTTATTTTGAGATTTAATAAAATGGCGGCGCCCATGAAACATTTTTGAAAGTCAAGTTATGTTGCACATTATTCCGTGATATATGCAATTATCATACATTATTTAAGCGTATTAAGGTATACCAATTTCATCTATATTTGAATTGTTATTGGTACTATTTCAGAGATGTTGTAATATTTATGCGGTATTACAGAATAAATAACATGTGTTTTCGCGATTAATGGTGTTGGTGTAGTACAGTGAACGTGCCATTAACTGACCAAAAACGTTTACATGTAAATTTTCGTCAAAACTACTATGGTAATCAAATTAAAAATATTGCTGTCACATTACCTTTCGAACTTCAGGAAAACAAAACGAGAATAGAAACATCCGTACAGTATCATGTAATCACGGAATTGCTTTATCACCTATTCTGTTGACGCTGGAGATTTTACCTCGTATTTAACCGAAAGTAGATTTGTCTGCTGCATATCTCCATAAGGAAACAAGGTATGCACATACTTTTGAGTTTTATTTATTGTCACTACAACAACAAATGGGATATCATGTGATTTTGTTCATTAAAAAATCTTGACACGAGATTACCGAGGGATTAATACAAGCCTGTCTTAGTACCATTAGTGGATCACATTTTGGATGCATGACTTTTTTGAGGGACCATTTCAAAGGCATTGAAAACTTGGGTTATTTTGATATTCATCTTTTGGTGAAAGACCTATTTGAATGTTATTACAATACGCCAGACTGTCTGCCAGTATGTCTGTCTTCACGTTTACATGTAATAAAAATTGGATGAAATTTGATGTACTGCTGAAGTGTTTTTGTTGGGGGTAATACTAAACTCTGACAAACTTATCTTTTTTCTATAACGTTGGAAGCTATAAGACTTAAAAAAAACTGTTGACTCTTTAATCTCTGCAGAGGTGTAGGAATCCTCCAAATGGGTGTCATGTTCATCTTATCATTTTTTATCATGTTCACTATTGTGGTTAAATTAACAACCCTTGTGTGGTTCCAGGGAGCCATGAGTGATGGCAAGAATAGAATCACTGTGGCTTATGCATGTCGTAAGAAGCGACAAATTGAGTAATATGATAGAATTTGCTGAAACTCTGCAGTTCTGCAAGTATCAAGGTTCTAGGTATAATCTGCATATTCATTTGTTGATGTATTTTTTAATCTTTATGTTAATTTGTTGTTTTTGTACATGTAGAGTGAACCTGGAATCTTCCTTCCTGCTGGGGTTGAATAACCTATAATGTGTCGGTACGCCGTAAAACCCTATTCATTCATTCATTCTCTTTAATGACATTTTCTATGGCCTTCTTTACTGTAGATTGTCGGGGGAGGTTATTTGTACAAAACAAAAGGCCCGTCAACCATATTTACAGAGAAAGAAGAACAGTCAATAACGGTGTGACTCAGTCAAATGGCGATACAGAGTATCGGTCTGTTCATGAGCTTTTAGATTTAATAAAACAAACATTGACTTTGTAAAGAAAGAAATCCGAACGACACCCTTTAGAGACGATGATCCCATTCTGTCCATTAAAAAAGATGATAATCAATCTGAAAAATAGTGTTGTTTTAACTTGCTGAATGATTTAGGAAACTAATTTTCCTTCAGTTTTACCAATTAACTATAAGAATACATGGTGCTCTTGTAAATTTCTGTTTACCTAAGCTCATCCTAAAAAAATATTTGTTTGCTGTGCTCGGATCCAGTGTTTTTCATGTGGGTTAGAAGCTAGCTATTTTTATTTCATAAGCCAAATTTTGATTTTTTAAACAAAAATGGACACAAATCATGAAAGTCAATAAAAAAGTTTGGGTAGCTGCAATTTTAAGTGAGTTGGTAGGAGCACGGCAAACATTTTTTAAGAACAGCCCAACCTCATATATGAATTGTAACTGTCTGTCAGTGCCCATGGACAAGTCAATGTGATGTTTTGAGCTATTCCCTGAGGACGGAGAAAGCACTTATTAGGTGATCCGATAATGGCATAGTTGATCTGTTATTGGTACTTATACAGCCTCTTGTAAAATGTAGATACCCTTGTGATGGTGAACTAGTTCAAGGAAAAGTTGGCTGTTGTGTTCAGAGGGAATATTTTTCTTTCATTTCACATATTTTCTAAAACAGTTTATGCTGTTAGATTAGTGTATGCAGCAATTGTTTCGCTAGTGATCTGCTGTTTGGCACGTTCATTGTAGAATATCATGAGTTCTGAAAGCTTGTCTTCTACATCAAACTGTAATGTATTGTCTTTTTCTTAAAGAGTACACTTCCGGTGTTATTTTTTTAAAGTTTTAAAAGTTTTTTTCTGGAAAATGATGGCTGATTAGTATATACCAGATATGTCAACTCTCATTTCACACTGGTGTCTATCCAATCGGGTTTTGAATTGCAGAACAGTTTTGGCACTAATTATATCTTCTGGTAAATTATACCATTTATCAATATGACAAAAAACGTTATTTCTTATAACTGAATAGAATTATGTGAATGTTTTTTTGATAATCAGGTGAGTGTTAAGGCTCATGGGCCTCTTGTTTAAAAAAGTCTGTAAAACAAATAATAAAAATACTATGGCCTAAATAACATATTTGATCTACTTTCTTTCTTCAGGCATTGGTTGCAATGAACAAGTTACAAAGAGTTGGTCGTCAGATGTTCTCCCGTTACTTGTTGGTAACCAACACAGTAACATGTGGTGGTCTTTTGTCACTTGGAGATTTCATTACGCAGCATATAGAAAGACTAGATCAGGAAACTAAAGAACCCTACAACTACAAACGCACTGGTAATTTATGTCTATCTGTAGTTCTCCTGATTTCTGACTAGTGACCGTGGATGTGACACCAACTTAACAAGATGAAATTCTTTCTGCATGTCTTCATCTTCTTCTGTTACTTCCAGCAATCATTTACTGATAATTGCAGGAAGCTTGCATTGAACACTGATTAACATAGAAGTTAAGCGAGATATTTTATGTGCACTGGGTATGACACTCCCTGCACATAGGCCAACTGCTTAAATGGCCTGTCACACTACCGGTGTATCTCGCCGGGACTAAACCAGAGCAAAAAAGTAACAACGGCGAGAAAATCGGCAGTGCTCCAACAAGAAAGCCGCCGATCCATTACGGGGCGCTACAGATGCTCTACCAACATTAATAAAGCCAGGTCCATTATTTAATGAGGTCCATTATTTAAAATAAATGCAAAAAACATAAGATTGACAGCTGAAAAATGAGTGAAAGAGGATGATCGAGAAAGTGTTTTTATGGAAATACGGAATACTTGTATTGATATTGCTCAGATTTGTTTATTCTCGCTCAAACACATAATTATCCATGTTGTTAATTGGAAAATAAATGGGCCACTACAGTGTAGAATGGCTGAAAAAAAAAAAAAAGAAAAAAAAAAAAAAAAAAAAAAAAAAACATTAATAAAGCCATACACGAGTACTGCCATTGTAGTCCCATTGCTCGCTCCGGCAGCGCAAGGGGGGAAATTTTTGAGAATGTGTAAAAATTTCTACCGCCGCCTGCCGTTGCTAAATTTTTCTTTGATGTTCTGACGATGTACTACCATTTTTTAGAGATGTGATAACGTTGCACTGCCATACTTGTACCAATCCCTGAAAATCGCCAAATTTGTGCTCTGGTATAGCACTGGCGATCCAAATCGGCTAGGTGTGACAGGCCCTTTAAATCTGCTCAGAAGGATTGCATGTTTTCACAGTACGTTGCCAAAATAAAGCACTCCGGGAGTGTGTTTGAAAAAAAAACAGACGAAACCCCACTGGGAATCGATCCGGAGACCTCTGGATCTTAGAGCAAGCATGCTAACCACTAGACCACTGCAACTCTCAAAAATGTTAAATGTGTTTGAAAAGAATCAGATGTTTTCTCAATTAGATTTGTTACAATTCATCTTGTCAAAGATGTTGATACTACAATACACATTTGTTTGTGCTCTTGCAACAATGGTTTACATAGAATTTCAAGGAGATCCTTTGTGTGCAAGGGGTATTGCTCTTCCTACTCAAAAGAACAATGGCTTTACTGGTACATTCCCTGCACAAAAGAACAATGGCTTTACAGGTACATCCCCTGCAAAGTATGCCATGCTTTCACTGTACCTTGCCCAAGTAATTCACTGTAAGATTGCATTTAAAAAAACACCCAGACGTGACCCCACTAGCAATTAACTTACAGCATGTAACTTACAGCATGTTATTTACAGCATGTAACTTACAGTATGTAGCAACCAGCAAGTTACTTACAGTATGTAATTTACAGTATGTAACTAGTATGTTACTTGCAGTATATACCTTACAGTATGTAATTGGCAGTATGTAACTTACAGCATGAAATTTACAGCATGTAACTTACAGCATGTAACTTACAGCATGTAACTTGTAACTTACAGCATGTAATTTACAGTATGTAACTTACAGTATGAAATTTACAGTATGGCACTTGACATGAAAAGGGTACAGATGTGCACTGTAAACTTCAAAACATAGGCACAAACTCAACATTACAACCTAAAATTTTGAGGTCAAAACTCTACATTCAAACCAATTATAGAGGTCGAACTTCTACATTCAAACAAATTATATGGGGGTCAAAACTCTACATTTAATCTAAATCAAACTTTGTCTACACAATGGCATAACCTCTTGGATTTCATTAAGATTTATAGCCAAGAGGTCCTTAGCCTGGAGTTCCTAGGAAGAGGGGGTTTGAGCCTCAGATTGAACAAGAGATCAAAAGTCTTTTTTATGTCTCCAGAAAGGAGGGTCAAAGCTCTGTGTCGCATTATGCAAAAAAATAGGGGTCAAACCTCTACATTATATGTCCAAAAAGAAGGGTCAAAATCACGACACATGTACTAACCAAGATATAGGGAGTGCCCCCCTGCCCCCGGGAGTTGAATACGGGACCTTTCACTGACAGGGCGAATGCTCTACCGGCTGAGCTAGCTGGATTGCTGACATCTATTTCTCTCCTTACAGGTAAATTACACAATGTGACATGTAATTCTGTGTTATAGTTCTTTTTTCCTTATACAGGTAGGATGTTCTGTATGGGGTTTATGTTTGGTCCATTTACCCACGCATGGTACAAGATCCTCGACAAATATTTACCCGGCAAGGCCGCCATCACGGTGGTTAAGAAGATCCTCTCAGATCAGGCTGTGGCTGCTCCTTTCTTCTGCTCATCTTTCTTTATGGGTAAATATGTTCATGTATTTATTGGTAGTTAAATAAGAACAATGTCTCTATGTATAACAATGACCGTGGTCATCTGAAATAAAACAGAATAGGTTGTAAGTATTGATTAGCACAACAAAGTACAATTACTAACATTGACACATGTACATACAAATTAGTATGTGATAACCTTCTAGTACTTGATGTCTGGAGTGCACTTGCTCATTAGGATGCAATTTACGTCTCACTACAGAGCTGGGCCGCTTTTTTGTGATGGTAACATGATTCTTGTGCTAACAAGAGAATCCTTTCTTTTTTAATTTGGTTCAAAATATTTTAAGATGGTCCATGGGAGCTGTGATTTTCACTGCAGATCAGTAGTGAAAAAAGCTGATATAGCATAATTATACTGCAGTGACTTTTATTGGATTTTAACAGATGGATGTATTTTAGAACATTTTAGGATTTCTTTTTAAAAATCGACTTTGAGGTTACACTGCACTGTCTTTTAAAAAAACAACTGGTCAGCCCACCAGTTAATGTGCATTTGTAGATCTTATTTTATAAAGAACAAAAACTGTGTATGGAGGCCAATAGGGTTTAAATTGGAAGGTTCAAGTTTATCAGACGCACAATAATGCCTTCATCTGCTGATTCATGAGTGTTTTTCATTGAGCCCACTTGTGGTGACCTCAACTAGTTTAAATCAAAATGTTGGATTGGTTTATTTGGAATAATAAAAGATTATATTTATACTTAACATGCGAGTTCATATAAAAGAATCAGTTGTTTTATGAATGAGTAAGTTTGCTTATACACAATCTTTTTAAAAATAAAAGAATAACCCCTTGGTAAGTTTGTTTAATACAACTAGTATCAGCCATTTAGTTTTAAAATGGGCGAGTTTGTTTATATTTGAGCCGTCTTTTCATTTGTTTTTTGTGTAAATTATATTTATTTACACTTGGTTGTCAAATAATCTCAGAGTTTTTTTGTGAATCACTCTTAATTCTGTTTCTTGGGGAGAACCTGCACTGGGTGCTGTTTTTTTGAGAGGCTTTCTGGTCAAGCTGGAATCAAACCTGTGACCGCTGACATGAGCAGTCAACACCCTATTCATAACTCCTGTACCCTGCTTTATTCTTTAATCTGTATATTTGTATAGGTATGTCTCTGTTGGAGGGTAAGACAGTTGATGACGGTATTGCTGAGGTAAAGGCAAAGTTTGTACGTGTGTACCTGGTATGTATATAGTTCAGCACTTAATGGTTTGTACCTTGTAATGTGTATTAGGGTCACTAAGTTTCACGTAGGTTTTAAATTTTTCCTTAGCTGAGAACTAGACCCATGTATGAAATTTGTTCAGTACTTAGTTTGTACCTCGTTGTGGTACGTACTAGAAGCTTGTGTACCTGATATGTAGCACTGACAGTGTACCTTGTTCAACACTTATTGTGTATATGCTTTGTTAAGGTCTGACTGTTAACCTGGTGTGTGTACCTTGTTCAACACTTATTGTGTTTATGCTTTGTTAAGGACTGACTGTTAACCTGGTGTGTAGCATGTTCAACACTAATTGTGTATATGCTTTGTTAAGGACTGACTGTTAACCTGGTGTGTACCTTGTTCAGCATTTATGAGGTCTGACTATTGTAATCAATGTGATGTTATAATACTGTTGATATTACAAGTTATTGAAAAAAAATGTATTATTTTATGTACAAAATGGAGATTTAAATTAATAAAAAAATATGTTGTGATGATTGATATACAACATTGAGTCTCATCGTGTTTTGTCTCTCACCGCTGATTCAAGTGGAATAGTTATCAGTTACTTGATGAGAGAGGTGTGCTCAAGTACTGCTTACCATATTCCAGTATCCGAGAAAAGAGTGGTTATGCTAACTGATTGCCTGTTAGCCCTTGATGACATAAAAATTACTCTTGGTATCTAAATAAACATCAATTTGATCAAGTATATGGTAATTTTATATAACAGCTGTTATTTCTCATTTGTAGATTGACTGGTGTGTATGGCCGCCAGCCCAGTCCATTAATTTTTTCCTCATACCACCAAAGTTACGTGTGTTATACGTCTCTACTGTGACCTTATTCTGGAACACATTCCTGTCTTGGATGAAACACAAGGTAAAATAAATGTCACAATTAACAATTAAAAAATATCTATTTTAAATTTATATCAACTAAACCTGTCCAATCCAATATCAATAATATTTATTATAATAATAATAATAATGATAACAAATGAATGATAGCCATAAAAGCATTGCTTGGTTTGACTTGAAAAAATGGGGTTAAATTAAGGATGAAAAGTGTAAATTTTAAATGATGAAAAACATTAGGCTGGTTTAAAAATTTTGAAGCCCACATTGAATGAGTGCATGCCCTTTTGTGATTCTATTTCATTGATGGGTTGTCTTCCTTGATAAAGTTGGGCCAAGTAAGTTCAGTTGGTAACATGTCTGAATATCAATCCAGGAGTAGTGAGTAGGAGTAGTGAGTTTGAATCCCTGCCTAGGCACAGTGTTTGTGATGAATACATTGTATGACGTCTCAATGTCATTCGTCTTTAATTGCTGATTCAAATGAGAAAATTATCAGTTTCTTGCGGAGATGGGTGTATAAGTTAACTGGTTAACCTTCCAGGATCTGAGGTGGTTAGGTTTTTTGATCATAAGTTAGTCCTGTATGGCATAAATTGATGCTAAATATTCAATCAATCAATCTTTCAATTAAAACTGAACAATGGAGATAACCTGTAATGTGTAGACTATGGCATTAAACCCCATGTCAAAATGTGGACCTTTTCTATAATAGTTCGTTTTGATTAAATTGCAGGAGCAGAAAGGCCAGACAATGATAAATGAAGTGGAAAGATTTGAGTGAAACTTGGCATACAGATGAATCATTGAATGCTGTGATACATAGAGCAAAGTTTGAATTCCATGTAGATGCTTGTCCTTCCCAAGCATTAGATGTCATAAAGTTACAGATATCACTGGACATCTTTCCATCTCAAATATTGGAGGTCATGGATGGAATTACATGCACATGTCTCCTTCTCAAGAAGTGCATCATTTAGTAATAAGCAGTAATCTAAGCAGCAGTAGTAGTTCAATATGTTACTGAGAGCCAGCCTGTTTACCATGATAACTAGTTGTAATCTGAGATGTCACTGAGAGTTATGTTTATCATGATACATGTTACTAGCCATAATATGAGATGTCACTGAGAGCCAGCCTGTTTACCATGATAACTAGTTGTAATCTGATATGTCACTGAGAGCTATGTTTATCATGATAACTAGCCGTAATTTGAGATGCCACTGAGAGCCAGACTTTTTACCATGAAAACTAACTGTAATCTGAGATGTCACTGAGCACCAGCCTGTTTACATGATAACTAGCTGTAAACTGAAATGTCACTGAGAGTCACATTGTTTACCATGATAACTAGCTGTAATCTGAGATGTCACTGAGAGTAGGCCTGTTTACCATGATAACTAGTTGTAATCTGAGATGTCACTGAGAGTTATGTTTATCATGAAAACTAGCCATAATCTGAGTTGTCACTGAGAGCCAGCCTGTTTACCATGATAACTAGCTGTAATCTGAGATGCCATTGGAGCTAGTCTGTTTACTATTGATAGCAAGTTGTAATCTGAGATGTCACTGAGAGTTATGTTTACCATGATAACTAGATGTAATCTAAGATGTCACTGAGAGCCAACCTGTTTACCATGATAGCTAGCTGTAATCTGAGATGTCACTGAGAGTTATGTTTACCATGATAACTAGATGTAATCTAAGATGTCACTGAGAGCCAACCTGTTTACCATGAAAGCTAGCTGTAATCTGAGATGTCACTGAGAGCTATGTTTATCATGCTTACTAAATGTGGTCTGAGATGTCACTGAGAGCTGTGTTTACCATGATAACTAGTTGTGGTCTGAGATGTCACTGAGAGCCATATTTATTATGATAACTAGCTGTAATCTGAGATGTCACTGAGAGCCATGTTTATCATGATAAATAGCTGTGGTCTGAGATGCCACTGAGTGCCATGTTTAGCCTGATAACTAGGAGTGATCTTAGATGTCACTGAATGCCATGTTTATCATGATAACTAGCTTGGGTCTGAGATGTCACTGAGAGCCATGTTTATCACGACAACTTGCTGTGACCTGAGATTTCACTGAGTGCCATGTTTTCCATGATAACTAGATGTGATCTGAGATGTCACTGAGAGCCAGCCTGTTTACCATGATAACTAGTTGTAATCAGAGATGTCACTGATAGTTTTGTTTATCGTGATAACAAGCCGTAATGATGACTAGCTGTGGTCTGGGATGTCACTGAGAGTCGGACTGTTTACCATGATAATTAGCTGTAATTTGAGATGTCACTGAGAGCCAGCCTGTTTACCATGATAACTAGTTGTAATCTGAGATGTCACTGAGAGTTATGTTTACCATGATAACTAGCCATAATCTAAAATGTCACTGAGAGCCAGCCTGTTAACCATGATAGCTAGTTGTAATCTGAGATGTCACTGAGAGCTATGTTTATCATGCTAACTAAATGTGGTCTGAGATGTCACTGAGAGCTGTGTTTACCATGATAACTAGCTGTAATCTGAGATGTCACTGATATCCATGTTTATCATGAAAACTAGCTGTGGTCTAAGATGTCACTGAGAGACATGTTTACCATGATAACTAGCTGTAATCTGAGATGTCACTGAAAGCCATGTTTATAATGATAACTAGCTGTGGTCTGAGATGTCACTGAGTGTCATGTTTATCATGATAACTAGCTGTGATCTGAGATGTCACTGAATGCCATGTTGATAATGATAACTAGCTGTGGTCTGAGATTCATTGAGACCATGTTTATCATGATAACTTGCTGTGATCTGAGATTTCACTGAGTACCATGTTTACCATGATAGCTGGCTGTAATTTGAGATGTCACTGAGAGCCATGTTTACCGTGATAACTAGCTGTAATCTGAGATGTCACTGAGAGCCATGTTTACCATGACAGCTAGCTGTAATCTGAGATGTCACTGAGTGCCATGTTTACCATGATAGCTGGCTGTAATCTGAGATGTCACTGAAAGCCATGTTTACCATGATAACTAGCTGTAATCTGAGATTTCACTGAGAGCCATGTTTACCATGACAGCTAGCTGTATTCTGAGATGTCACTGAGTGCCATGTTTACCATGATAGCTGGCTGTAATCTGAGATGTCACTGAGAGCCATGTTGATCATGAAAACTAGCTGTGATCTATGCTGTCACTGATAGTCATGTTTACCACGATAGCTAGCTGTAATCTGAGATGTTGCTGAGTGCCATGTTTACCATGATAACTAGCTGTAATCTGAAATGTCACTGAGAGCCATGTTGATCATGATAACTTGCTGTGATCTAAGATGTCACTGAGTGCCATGTTTACCATAATAACTAGCCATAACCTGAGATGTCACTGAAAGATATGTTCATCATGATTATTATCTGTTGTAACTGTCTGGGATGTCACTGAGTGCCATGTTTACCATGATAACTAGCTGTAATCTGAGATGTTACTGTGAGCCATGTTTATCATGATAACTTGCTGTGATCTAAGATTTCACTGTGTGCCATGTTTACCATGATATTGACTAGTTGTAATCTGAGATGTCACTGAGAGCTATGTTTATCATGATAACTAGCTGTGATAACTGACTGAGTGTCATATTTATCATGATAGCTAGCTGTGATCTGAGATGTCACTGAATGCCATGTTTACCATTATAGCTAGCTGTGATCTTAGATATCACTGAGAGTGAGTGCCTACATATTTATCTTGGTTGCTTAAAGTGAACCAATGCTTTTTTTGATTGAAGATGTCAATGGGAGCCAGTATGTTTATTGATAAGTAGTTTAGATATCATATGTCAGGCAGCAAAGATTCATGTGACCGTTACATGTAGTTTGTTTTTAATACACGACATGAATGTGCTCAAGCAAAAGATAGTTATTGGATATACTAAATGGAATGTTTATTTGTGTGAATATTTAGTGTCATTTTTTTTTTTTTGCCATCGAAGGCTAGCAGACAATCAGTAAACCTTACCACTCTTTCTGTGGATCTTGGAAGGTTAACTAGTTCTTGAGCACACCCATCTCCGCAAATAGTTGATAACATCCATTTGAATCAACGATGGTAGATGAATGACAATGAGACACAATGTGTATATCAGTCATCACCGATAGTATGGCCCCAGATTTGAACTCATGACCCTTGGATTGATAGTCTGATGCACTACCGACTGAGCTAACCAGGCTAGGTTCTTGTTTTGTTACAACTGTGATTTTTTTGTTGTATTGGTTACCTCAAAGAAGAAAAGTGAATCAAATGTATTATAATTGTTAAATAAATAAATTACTCTAACTAGAATCTTTATTATTGGAAATGGGCAAATTTGATATTTACTGCTTAAGTTATGGCCCTTGAATTTAAACATTGCACAAGCTAATCTTGTTATCACAGTAGGGCCTAAGACTTTCACCTGATCTTCTTAACATTTTTAACTAAAATATAAAATTGTAAAAGATCTGATAATAATTATGTATATCATACTGATGATTTTTATTTATTTATATAAAATTATTAAAACATTGTGTAATTGAATGGTTTCTAGTCATTTTGCCACTTGTATACTCTTTTGTGTTGCTTTAGTTAAAGTTGAAATTCTGGAAATTATCATTTGTTCAACTTGTGTATTTAGTACACAGTTGACATTAAGATCTCTGTTTGGTGTATGTATGTCACTGTCAGTCACAGTTTACATAATGTTTACCTCGGGATATTCATCAATAAGGATTACCAGTAGACATTGGCAAATTCTCTCCTCATTTCTGATCAGATTACTTTTCTAATAGTTGTGCCCCTTTTTCATATTAATTAACCAGCAGTTACATGTACATTTCTCTCAGATTTGAGTATTTTTGACGGGGGAACTGAATTCAACAAATTAACTTGTTTCAGGTGCTGTTGCTATTATTTCAATTGCTATCTTAATTGGTATATGTGTACTATGTAAATTACTATGACAATTTTTATTTTATAAAGTTTTATTTTTTAATTATATGATTAACCTCTATGCGTCATGTTAAAACATTTGTTTGTTTTATAATATAAATAATTAATTATTAAATGAAATAAAATACTGTGTTTGTAACTTTGTTGGTTTATCAACTCCATAAACATATATATTGATTTATTATTATCAAATATCATTAAAATAAATCAATTTCCAACTACTTTTCAAATTTAACATATATTTTTATTCCAAACATCACCATGTAATTCTCACAAATCCCAACCTTAACAGTTGTGTTTAAATTATGATGACTGTGTAATTCTCACGTATCGAACTATAACAGTTATCCTCACATGTTCAAATTTGAAGCAACTGCAATTCCAACATATAGATCTATAACTGTCTTATTATCACACATGTTATACAACTGCGCATTTCTCACATAGAATTATAACAGTCGTGTTATCTTCACTTGTTCAATTAATTCTCACATATCAATTTATGAAGCAATTTTATCCCCACATGTTCAATTATAATGACTAAAATTCTGATATTGAATTATAACAGTCTTGCTATCCTCACGTGTTCCATTATAACATTTGTGTAATTATTACATTTCCAACTTCTACTGTTGTGTTATCCTCACATGCTTAGTGCTAATGTGGTATCTTCGCTTGTTCAATTAATTCTCAGATATCCAACTATAAAATTTATGTTATCTATATATGTTCAGTTATAATGACAGTAGAACCCAAACATCGAATTATAACCGTCGTGTAATCTTCACATGTTCAATTATAATGACTATGTAAATCTCACATGTCCAAACCTAACAGTCTTATTATTCTAAGATATTCAGTTATATCAACTGTGCTATTATCAAATATCCAATTATAAGTCATGTTATTCTCACATGCTCAGTTTAATGACTGTAATTCTCACATATCAAACAAAAAGGTGTATTGTCCTCTCATGTTCAATTATAACGACTGTGTAATTCTCACATGTCCAACTATAGCTGTCGTGTAAAGGGGCTTTAATAACTGCTGAATAAGGTTAAACATAAAGTGCTCTATCAACAGCTAGACATAAATACACATAAATCAATTCTATAAACATTAAATAAGGTTACACATGAAAGGTTAACACATAATGAGACTTAACCAACAACTTAATGAAGTTATACATAACCAAAGGTTCCTATCTGTAGCTTGGGAATGTCATATAATATATATAGGCTGTATTAACAGTTGCTGCAGGTTATATCGCAGGGTTCTATCAACAGCTTGGGAAAGGCATATAGTATATACTTAGGGCTGTATTAACAGTTCCTGCAGATTATATTGCAGGGTTCTATCAATAGTATATAAGGGCTGTATTAACAGTTCCTGCATGTTATATCGGGGGGTTCTATAAACAGCTTGGGAATGTCATATAATATATAAAGGCTGTATTAACAGTTCCTGGAGGTTATATCGCAGGGTTCTATCAACAGCTTGGGAATGGCATATAATATATAAGGGCTGTATTAACAGTTACTGCAGGTTATATTGGAGGTTTCTATCAACAGCTTGGGAATGGCATATAGTATATAAGGGCTGTATTAACAGTTCCTGCAGATTATATTAGAGGGTTCTATCAATAGCTTGGGAATGGCATATAGTATATAAGGGCTGTATTAACAGTTCCTGCAGGTTATATTGGAGGGTTCTATCAACAGTTTGGGAATGTCATATAATATATAAAGGCTGTATTAACAGTTCCTGTAGGTTATATCGGAGGGTTCTATCAACAGCTTTGGAATGGCATATAATATATAAGGGCTGTATTAACAGTTGCTGCAGGTAATATTGGAGGGTTCTATCAACAGTTTTGGAATGGCATATAATATATAAGGGCTGTATTAACAGTTACTGCAGGTTATATCGGAGGGTTCTATCAACAGCTTGGGAATGGCATATAGTATATAAGGGCTGTATTAACAGTTACTGCAGGTTATATATGAGGATTCTATCAACAGTTTGGGAATGTCATACAGTATATAAGGGCTCTATTAACAGTTGCTGCAGGTTATATCAGAGGATTCTATCAACAGCTTGGGAATGGCATATAGTATATAAAGGCTGTATTAACAGTTACTGCAGGTTATACATGTATCTGAGGGTTCTTTCAACGGCTTGGGAATGGCATATAGTATATAAGGGCTGTATTAACAGTTGCTGCAGGTTATGTTGGAGGGTTCTATCAACAGCATGGGAATGTCATATAATATATAAGGGCTGTATAAATAGTTCCTGCAGGTTATATTGGAGGATTCTATCAACAGCTTGGGAATGTCATATAATATATAAGGGCTGTATTAACAGTTCCTGCAGGTTATATTGGAGGGTTCTATCATCAGCTTGGGAATGGCATATAATATATAAAGGCTGTATTAACAGTTTCTGCAGGTTATATTGGAGGGTTCTATCAACAGCTTGGGAATGGCATATAGTATATAAAAGCTGTATTAACAGTTACTGCAGGTTATACATGTATCTGAGGGTTCTTTCAACAGCTTTGGAATGGCATATAGTATATAAGGGCTGTATTAACAGTTACTGCAGGTTATACGTGTATCTGAGGGTTCTATCAACAGCTAGGGAATGGCATATAATATATAAGGGCTGTATTAACAGTTGCTGCAGGTTATATTGGAGGGTTCTATCAGCAGCTTGGGAATGGCATATAATATATAAAGGCTGTATTAACAGTTTCTGCAGGTTATAGTGGAGGGTTCTATCAACAGTTTGGGAATTGCATATAGTATATAAAAGCTGTATTAACAGTTACTGCAGGTTATACATGTATCTGAGGGTTCTTTCAACAGCTTGGGAATGGCATATAGTATATAAGGGCTGTATTAACAGTTACTGCAGGTTATACGTGTATCTGAGGGTTCTATCAACAGCTATGGAATGGCATATAATATATAAGGGCTGTATAAACAGTTGCTGCAGGTTATATTGGAGGGTTCTATCAGCAGCTTGGGAATGGCATATAATATATAAAGGCTGTATTAACAGTTTCTGCAGGTTATATTGGAGGGTTCTATCAACAGTTTGGGAATTGCATATAGTATATAAAAGCTGTATTAACAGTTACTGCAGGTTATACATGTATCTGAGGGTTCTATCAACAGCTTGGGAATGCCATATAGTATATAAGGGCTGTATTAACAGTTTCTGCAGGTTATATTGGAGGGTTCTATCAACAGTTTGGGAATTGCATATAGTATATACTTAGGGCTGTATTAACAGTTACTGCAGGTTATACATGTATCTGAGGGTTCTTTCAACAGCTTGGGCATGGCATATAGTATATAAGGGCTGTATTAACAGTTACTGCAGGTTATATTGGAGGGTTCTATCAACAGCTTGGGAATGGCATACAGTATATAAGGGCTGTATTAACAGTTTCTGCAGGTTATATTGGAGGGTTCTATCAACAGTTTGGGAATGTCATTGATATATAAAGGCTGTATTAACAGTTCCTGCAGGTTATATTGGAGGGTTCTTTCAACAGATTGGGAATGGCAAATAGTATATAAAGGCTGTATTAACAGTTTCTGCAGGTTATATCGGAGGGTTCTATCAACAGCTTGGAAATGGCATATAGTATATAAGGGCTGTATTAACAGTTTCTGCAGGTTATATTGGAGGGTTCTATCAAAAGCTTGGGAATGGCATACAGTATATAAGGGCTGTATTAACAGTTTCTGCAGGTTATATTGGAGAGTTTTATCAACAGTTTGGGAATGTCATTGATATATAAAGGCTGTATTAACAGTTCCTGCAGGTTATATTGGAGGGTTCTTTCAACAGCTTGGGAATGGCAAATAGTATATAAAGGCTGTATTAACAGTTGCTGCAGGTTATACATGTATCTGAGGGTTCTATCAACAGCTTGGGAATGGCATATAATGTATAAGGGCTGTATTAACAGTTACTGCAGGTTATATATGTATCGGAGGGTTCTATCAACAGCTTGGGAATGGCATATAGTATATAAGGGCTGTATTAACAGTTACTGCAGGTTATACATGTATCGGAGGGTTCTATCAACAGTTTGGGAATGGCATATAGTATATAAGGGCTGTATTTACAGTTGCTGCAGGTTATATTGGAGGGTTCTATCAACAGTTTGGAAATGTCATTGATATATAAAGGCTGTATTAACAGTTCCTTCAGGTTATATTGGAGGGTTTTATCAACAGCTTGGGAATGGCAAATGGTATATAAAGGCTGTATTAAAAGTTACTGCAGGTTATACATGTATCTGAGGGTTCTTTCAACAGCTTGGGAATGGCATATTATGTATAAGGGCTGTATTAACAGTTACTGCAAGTTATACATGTATAGGAGGATTCTATCAACAGCTTGGGAATCGCATATAGTAAATAAAGGCTGTATTAACAGTTACTGCAGGTTATACAGGTATCGGAGGGTTCTATCAACAGCTTGGGAATGCCATATAGTATATAAGGGCTGTATAAACAGTTGCTGCAGGTTATATTGGAGGGTTCTATCAACAGCTTGGGAATGCCATATAGTATATAAAGGCTGTATTAACAGTTCCTGCAAGTTATATTGGAGGGTTATATCAACAGCTTGGGAATGTCATTGATATATAAAGGCTGTATTAACAGTTCCTGTAGGTTATATCGGAGGGTTCTATCAACAGCTTGGGAATGGCATATAGTATATAAGGGCTGTATTAACAGTTCCTGCAGGTTATATCGGAAGGTTCTATCAACAGCTTGGGAATGGCATATAATATATAAGGGCTTTATTAACAGTTCCTGCAGGTTATATCGGAAGGTTCTATCATCAGATTGGAAATGTCATATAGTATATAAAGGCTGTATTAACAGTTGCTGCAGTTTATATTGGAGGGATCTATCAAGAGCTTGGGAATGGCATATAGTATATAAAAGCTGTATTAACAGTTCCTGCAGGTTTTATCGGAGGATTCTATCAACAGATTGGGAATGTCATATAATATATAAAGGCTGTATTAACAGTTGCTGCAGGTTATATTGGAGGGTTTTATCAACAGCTTGAGAATGGCATATTGTATATAAAGGCTGTATTAACAGTTCCTGCAGGTTATATTGGAGGGTTCTATCAACAGCTTGGAATGGCATATAGTATATAAAGGATGTATAAACAGTTCCTGCAGGTTTTATTGCAGGGTTCTATCAACAGCTTGGGAATGCCATATAGTATATAAAGGCTGTATTAACAGTTTCAGCAAGTTATATCGGAGGGTTCTATCAACAGCTTGGGAATGTCATATAATATATAAGGGCTATATTAACAGTTAATGCAGGTAATATCGGAGGGTTCTATCAACAGCTTGGGAATGGCATATAGTATATAAAGGCTGTATTAACAGTTTCTGCAGGTTATATCGGAGGAGTCTAATATCATCTTGGGAATGGCATATAATATATAATGGCTGTATTAACAGTTCCTGCAGGTTATATCGGAGTGTTCTATCAACAGCTTGGGAATGGCATATAATATATAAAGGCTGTATTAACAGTTCCTGCAGGTTATATCGGAGGGTTCTATCAACAGCTTGGGAATGTCATATAATATATAAAGGCTGTATTAACAGTTACTGCAGGTTATACATGTATCTGAGGGTTCTTTCAACAGCTTGGGAATGCCATATAGTATATAAGGGCTGTATTAACAGTTGCTGTATGTTATGTTGGAGGGTTCTATCATCAACTTGGGAATGGCATATAATATATAAATGCTGTATTAACAGTTCCTGCAGGTTTTATTGGAGGATTCTATCAACAGCTTGGGAATGGCATATAGTATAAAAGGCTGTATTAACAGTTTCTGCAGGTTATATTGGAGGGTTCTATCAACAGCTTGGGAATGTCATTAATATATAAAGGCTGTATAATCAGTTACTGCAGGTTATACATGTATCTGAGGGTTCTTTCAACAGCTTGGGAATGGCATATAATATATAAAGGCTGTATTAACAGTTACTGCAGGTTATACATGTATCTGAGGGTTCTATCAACAGCTTGGGAATGGCATATAGTATATAAAGGCTGTATTAACAGTTCCTGTAGGTTATATTGGAGGGTTCTATCAACAGTTTGGGAATGGCATATAGTAAATAATGGCTGTATTAACAGTTGCTGCAGGTTTTATGGGGGGTCTATCAACAGTTTGGGAATGGCATATAGTATATAAGGGCTGTATTAACAGTTGCTGCAGTTTATATTGGAGGGTTCTATCAACAGCTTGGGAATGGCATATAGTATATAAAAGCTGTATTAACAGTTCCTGCAGGTTTTATCGGAGGGTTTTATCAACAGATTGGGAATGTCATATAATATATAAAGGCTGTATTAACAGTTGCTGCAGGTTATATTGGAGGGTTTTATCAACAGCTTGAAAATGGCATATAGTATATACAGGCTGTATTAACAGTTGCTGCAGGTTATATTGGAGGGTTCTATCAACAGCTTGGGAATGTCATATAATATATAAAGGCTGTATTAACAGTTTCAGCAGGTTATATCGGAGGAATCTATCAACAGCTTGGGAATGTCATATAATATATAAGGGCTGTATTAACAGTTCATGCAAGTGATATCGGAGGGTTCTATCAACAGCTTGGAAATGGCATATAGTATATAAAAGCTGTATTAACAATTTCTGCAGATTATATCTGAGTGTTCTATCATCAGCTTGGGAATGGCATATAATATATATGGGCTGTAGTAACAGTTCCTGCAGGTTATATCGGAGGGTTCTATCAACAGTTTGGGAATGTCATGTAATATATAAAGGCTTGAAGTAACAGTTCATGCAGGTTATATCGGAGGGTTCTATCAACAACTTGGGAATGTCATATAGTATATAAAAGCTATATTAACAGTTCCTGCATGTTTTATCGGAGTTTTCTATCAACAGATTGGGAATGGAATATAATATATCAAGGCTGTATTAACAGTTGCTTCAGGTTATATTGGAGGGTTCTTTCAACAGCTTGGGAATGGCATATAGTATATAAAGCTGTATTAACAGTTCCTGCAGGTTATATCGGAGGGTTCTATCAACAGCTTGCGAATGTCATATAGTATATAAAGGCTGTATTAACAGTTCCTGCTGGTTATATTGGAAGTTTCTATCAACAATTTGGGAATGGCATATAATATAATTATAAGGGCTGTATTAACAGTTGCTGCAGGTTATATCGGAGGGTTCTATCAACAGTTTGGGAATGGCATATAGTATATAAAGGCTGTATTAACAGTTCCTGCAGGTTATATCGGAGGGTTCTATCAACAGCTTGGGAATGGCATATAGTATATAAGGGCTGATTAACAGTTGCTGTAGGTTATATCGGAGGGTTCTTTCAACAGTTATGGAATGGCATATAGTATATAAGGGCTGTATTAACAGTTACTACAGGTTATATCGGAGGATTCTATCAACAGCTTGGGAATGTCATATAATATATAAAGGCTGTATTAACAGTTTATTTTCTTGCAGTTTAAATCTGAGGATTCTATCAACAGCTTGGGAATGTCATATAATATATAAAGGCTTTTTTAACAGTTCCTGCAGGTTATATTGGACGGTTCTATCAACAGCTTTGGAATGGCATATAATATATAAGGGCTGTATTAACAGTTCCTGCAGGTTATATCGGAGGGTTCTATCAACAGCTTGGGAATGTCATATATAATGGCTCTATTAACAGTTCCTGCTGGTTATATCGGAGGGCTCTATCAACAGCTTTGGAATGGCATATAATATATAAGGGCTGTATTAACAGTTACTGCAGGTTATATTGGAGGGTTCTATCAACAGCTTTGGAATGGCATATAATATATAAGGGCTGTATTAACAGTTACTGCAGGATATATCGGAGCGTTCTATCAACAGCTTGGGAATTTCATATAATGGCTGTATTAACAGTTACTGCAGGATATATCGGAGGGTTCGATCAACAGCTTTGGAATGGCATATAATATATAAGGGCTGTATTAACAGTTCCTTCAGGTTATATCGGAGGATTCTATCTACAGTTTGGGAATGGCATATAATATATAAGGGCTGTATTAACATTTCCTGCATGTTATATTGGAGGGTTCTATAAACAGTTTTGGAATGGCATATAATATATAAGGGCTGTATTAACAGTTACTGCAGGTTATATCGGAGGGTTCTATCAACAGCTTGGGATTGGCATATAGTATATAAGGGCTGTATTAACAGTTACTGCAGGTTATATATGAGGATTCTATCAACAGTTTGGGAATGTCATACAGTATATAAGGGCTGTATTAACAGTTGCTGCAGGTTATATTGGAGGGTTCTATCAACAGTTTGGGTATGGCATATAGTATATAAGGGCTGTATTAACAGTTTCTGCAGGTTATATTGGAGGGTTCTATCAACAGTTTGGGAATGTCATTGATATATAAAGGCTGTATTAACAGTTCCTGCAGGTTATATCGGAGGGTTCTATCAACAGCTTGGGAATGGCATATAGTATATAAGGGCTGTATTAACAGTTTCTGCAGGTTATATCGGAATGTTCTATCAACAGCTTGGGAATGTCATATAATATATATGGGCTTTATTAACAGTTCCTGCAGGTTATATCCGAAGGTTCTATCAACAGATT
This sequence comes from Panopea generosa, assembly GCA_029582155.1. Taxonomy (NCBI): domain Eukaryota; kingdom Metazoa; phylum Mollusca; class Bivalvia; order Adapedonta; family Hiatellidae; genus Panopea; species Panopea generosa. The sequence continues at coordinate 19,159,815 of CM055901.1, read as the reverse complement.
GGAAATGTCATATAGTATATAAGGGCTGTATTAACAGTTGCTGCAGTTTATATTGGAGGGTTCTATCAACGGCTTGGGAATGGCATATAGTATATACAGCTGTATTAACAGTTCCTGCAGGTTTTATCGGAGGGTTTTATCAACAGATTGAGAATGTCATATAATATATAAAGGCTGTATTAACAGTTGCTGCAGGTTATATCGGAGGGTTTTATCAACAGCTTGAGAATGGCATAAAGTATATAAAGGCTGTATTAACAGTTGCTGCAGGTTATATTGGAGGGTTCTTTCAACAGATTAGGAATGGCATATAGTATATAAAGGCTGTATTAACAGTTTCTCAGGTTATATCGGAGGGTTCTATCAACTACTTGGGAATGTCATATAGTATATAAAGGCTATATTAACAGTTCCTGCATGTTTTATCGGAGGGTTCTATCAACAGATTGGGAATGGAATATAATATATCAAGGCTGTATTAACAGTTGCTTCAGGTTATATTGGAAGGTTCTTTTAACAGCTTGGGAATGACATATGGTATATAAGGGCTGTATTTACAGTTCCTGGAGGTTATATCGGAGGGTTCTTTCAACAGCTTGGGAATGGCATATAGTATATAAGGGCTGTATTAACAGTTGCTGCAGGTTATATCGGAGGGTTCTGTCAACAGCTTGGGAATGTCATATAGTATATAAAGCTGTATTAACAGTTCCTGCAGGTTATATCGGAGGGTTCTATCAACAGCTTGGGAATGTCATATAGTATATAAAGGCTGTATTAACAGTTCGTGCAGGTTATATTGGAGGTTTCTATCAACAGTTTGGGAATGGCATATAATATATAAGTGCTGTATTAACAGTTGCTGCAGGTTATATCGGAGGGTTCTATCAACAGCTTGGGAATGGCATATATAATGTCTTTATTAACAGTTCCTGCAGGTTATATCGGAGGGTTCTATCAACAGCTTGGGAATGGCATATAGTATATAAGGGCTGATTAACAGTTCCTGCAGGTTATTTCGGAAGGTTCTATCAACAGCTTGGGAATGTCATATAATATATAAGGGCTTTATTAACAGTTCCTGCAGGTTATATTGGAAGGTTCTATCAACAGATTGGAAATATCATATAGTATTTAAAGGCTGTATTAACAGTTGCTGCAGTTTATATTGGAGGGTTCTATCAATAGCTTGGGAATGGCATATAGTATATAAAAGCTGTATTAACAGTTCCTGCAGGTTTTATCGGAGGGTTTTATCAACAGATTGGGAATGTCATATAATATATAAAGGCTGTATTAACAGTTGCTGCAGGTTATATTGGAGGGTTTTATCAACAGCTTGAAAATGGCATACAGTATATACAGGCTGTATTAACAGTTGCTGCAGGTTATATTGGAGGGTTCTATCAACAGCTTGGGAATGTCATATAATATATAAAGGCTGTATTAACAGTTTCAGCAGGTTATATCGGAGGAATCTATCAACAGCTTGGGAATGTCATATAATATATAAGGGCTGTATTAACAGTTCATGCAAGTGATATCGGAGGGTTCTATCAACAGCTTGGAAATGGCATATAGTATATAAAAGCTGTATTAACAATTTCTGCAGATTATATCTGAGTGTTCTATCATCAGCTTGGGAATGGCATATAATATATATGGGCTGTAGTAACAGTTCCTGCAGGTTATATCGGAGGGTTCTATCAACAGTTTGGGAATGTCATGTAATATATAAAGGCTTGAAGTAACAGTTCATGCAGGTTATATCGGAGGGTTCTATCAACAACTTGGGAATGTCATATAGTATATAAAAGCTATATTAACAGTTCCTGCATGTTTTATCGGAGTTTTCTATCAACAGATTGGGAATGGAATATAATATATCAAGGCTGTATTAACAGTTGCTTCAGGTTATATTGGAGGGTTCTTTCAACAGCTTGGGAATGGCATATAGTATATAAAGCTGTATTAACAGTTCCTGCAGGTTATATCGGAGGGTTCTATCAACAGCTTGCGAATGTCATATAGTATATAAAGGCTGTATTAACAGTTCCTGCTGGTTATATTGGAAGTTTCTATCAACAATTTGGGAATGGCATATAATATAATTATAAGGGCTGTATTAACAGTTGCTGCAGGTTATATCGGAGGATTCTATCAACAGTTTGGGAATGGCATATAGTATATAAAGGCTGTGTTAACAGTTCCTGCAAGTTATATCGGAGGGTTCTATCAACAGCTTGGGAATGGCATATAGTATATAAGGGCTGTATTAACAGTTACTGTAGGTTATATCGGAGGGTTCTTTCAACAGCTATGGAATGGCATATAGTATATAAGGGCTGTATTAACAGTTACTACAGGTTATATCGGAGGATTCTATCAACAGCTTGGGAATGTCATATAATATATAAAGGCTGTATTAACAGTTTATTTTCCTGCAGTTTAAATCTGAGGATTCTATCAACAGCTTGGGAATGTCATATAATATATAAAGGCTTTTTTAACAGTTCCTGCAGGTAATATTGGAGGGTTCTAACAACAGCTTTGGAATGGCATATAATATATAAGGGCTGTATTAACAGTTCCTGCAGGTTATATCGGAGGGTTCTATCAACAGCTTGGGAATGTCATATATAATGGCTCTATTAACAGTTCCTGCTGGTTATATCGGAGGGCTCTATCAACAGCTTTGGAATGGCATATAATATATAAGGGCTGTATTAACAGTTACTGCAGGTTATATTGGAGGGTTCTATCAACAGCTTTGGAATGGCATATAATATATAAGGGCTGTATTAACAGTTACTGCAGGATATATCGGAGCGTTCTATCAACAGCTTGGGAATTTCATATATAATGGCTGTATTAACAGTTACTGCAGGATATATCGGAGGGTTCGATCAACAGCTTTGGAATGGCATATAATATATGAGGGCTGTATTAACAGTTCCTTCAGGTTATATCGGAGGATTCTATCTACAGTTTGGGAATGGCATATAATATATAAGGGCTGTATTAACAGTTCCTGCATGTTATATTGGAGGGTTCTATAAACAGTTTTGGAATGGCATATAATATATAAGGGCTGTATTAACAGTTACTGCAGGTTATATCGGAGGGTTCTATCAACAGCTTGGGATTGGCATATAGTATATAAGGGCTGTATTAACAGTTCCTGCAGGTTATATATGAGGATTCTATCAACAGTTTGGGAATGTCATACAGTATATAAGGGCTGTATTAACAGTTGCTGCAGGTTATATTGGAGGGTTCTATCAACAGTTTGGGTATGGCATATAGTATATAAGGGCTGTATTAACAGTTTCTGCAGGTTATATTGGAGGGTTCTATCAACAGTTTGGGAATGTCATTGATATATAAAGGCTGTATTAACAGTTCCTGCAGGTTATATCGGAGGGTTCTATCAACAGCTTGGGAATGGCATATAGTATATAAGGGCTGTATTAACAGTTTCTGCAGGTTATATCGGAATGTTCTATCAACAGCTTGGGAATGTCATATAATATATATGGGCTTTATTAACAGTTCCTGCAGGTTATATCCGAAGGTTCTATCAACAGATTGGAAATGTCATATAGTATATAAGGGCTGTATTAACAGTTGCTGCAGTTTATATTGGAGGGTTCTATCAACGGCTTGGGAATGGCATATAGTATATACAGCTGTATTAACAGTTCCTGCAGGTTTTATCAGAGGATTCTATCAACAGATTGAGAATGTCATATAATATATAAAGGCTGTATTAACAGTTGCTGCAGGTTATATTGGAGGGTTTTATCAACAGCTTGAGAATGGCATAAAGTATATAAAGGCTGTATTAACAGTTGCTGCAGGTTATATTGGAGGGTTCTTTCAACAGATTAGGAATGGCATATAGTATATAAAGGATGTATTAACAGTTACTGCAGGTTTTATTGGAGGGTTTTATCAACAGCTAGGGAATGTCATATAATATATAAAGGCTGTATTAACAGTTTCAGCAGGTTATATCGGAGGGTTCTATCAAAAGCTTGGGAATGTCATATAATATATAAGGGCTGTAATAACAGTTCATGCAAGTAATATCGGAGGGTTCTATCAACAGCTTGGAAATGGCATATAATATATAAGGGCTGTATTAACAGTTACTCAGGTTATATCGGAGGGTTCTATCAACTACTTGGGAATGTCATATAATATATAAAGGGTGTATTAACAGTTTATTTTCCTGCAATTTAAATCTGAGGATTCTATCAACAGCTTGGGAATGTCATATAATATATAAAGGCTATTTTAACAGTTCCTGCAGGTAATATCGGAGGGTTCTATCAACAGCTTTGGAATGGCATATAATATATAAGGGCTGTATTAACAGTTCCTGTCGGTTATATCGGAGGGTTCTATCAACAGCTTGGAAATGTCATATATAATGGCTATATTAACAGTTCCTGCAGGTTATATCGGAGGGTTCTATCAACAGTTTTGGAATGGCATATAATGTAAAAGGACTGTATTAACAGTTACTGCAGGTTATATCGGAGGGTTCTATCAACAGCTTGGGAATGTCATATATAATGGCTCTATTAACAGTTCCTGCTGGTTATATCGGAGGGCTCTATCAACAGCTTTGGAATGGCATATAATATATAAGGGCTGTATTAACAGTTACTGCAGGTTATATTGGAGGGTTCTATCAACAGATTTGGAATGGCATATAATATATAAGGGCTGTATTAACAGTTACTGCAGGATATATCGGAGCGTTCTATCAACAGCTTGGGAATTTCATATATAATGGCTGTATTAACAGTTACTGCAGGATATATCGGAGGGTTCGATCAACAGCTTTGAAATGGCATATAATATATAGGGGCTGTATTAACAGTTCCTTCAGGTTATATCGGAGGATTCTATCTACAGTTTGGGAATGGCATATAATATATAAGGGCTGTATTAACAGTTCCTGCATGTTATATTGGAGGGTTCTATAAACAGTTTTGGAATGGCATATAATATATAAGGGCTGTATTAACAGTTACTGCAGGTTATATCGGAGGGTTCTATCAACAGCTTGGGATTGGCATATAGTATATAAGGGCTGTATTAACAGTTACTGCAGGTTATATATGAGGATTCTATCAACAGTTTGGGAATGTCATACAGTATATAAGGGCTGTATTAACAGTTGCTGCAGGTTATATTGGAGGGCTCTATCAACAGTTTGGGTATGGCATATAATATATAAGGGCTGTATTAACAGTTTCTGCAGGTTATATTGGAGGGTTCTATCAACAGTTTGGGAATGTCATTGATATATAAAGGCTGTATTAACAGTTCCTGCAGGTTATATCGGAGGGTTCTATCAACAGCTTGGGAATGGCATATAGTATATAAGGGCTGTATTAACAGTTTCTGCAGGTTATATCGGAATGTTCTATCAACAGCTTGGGAATGTCATATAATATATATGGGCTTTATTAACAGTTCCTGCAGGTTATATCCGAAGGTTCTATCAACAGATTGGAAATGTCATATAGTATATAAGGGCTGTATTAACAGTTGCTGCAGTTTATATTGGAGGGTTCTATCAACGGCTTGGGAATGGCATATAGTATATACAGCTGTATTAACAGTTCCTGCAGGTTTTATCGGAGGGTTCTATCAACAGATTGAGAATGTCATATAATATATAAAGGCTGTATAAACAGTTCCTGCAGGTTATATTGGAGGGTTTTATCAACAGCTTGAGAATGGCATAAAGTATATAAAGGCTGTATTAACAGTTGCTGCAGGTTATATTGGAGGGTTCTTTCAACAGATTAGGAATGGCATATAGTATATAAAGGATGTATTAACAGTTACTGCAGGTTTTATTGGAGGGTTTTATCAACAGCTAGGGAATGTCATATAATATATAAAGGCTGTATTAACAGTTTCTCAGGTTATATCGGAGGGTTCTATCAACTACTTGGGAATGTCATATAGTATATAAAGGCTATATTAACAGTTCCTGCATGTTTTATCGGAGGGTTCTATCAACAGATTGGGAATGGAATATAATATATCAAGGCTGTATTAACAGTTGCTTCAGGTTATATTGGAAGGTTCTTTTAACAGCTTGGGAATGACATATGGTATATAAGGGCTGTATTTACAGTTCCTGGAGGTTATATCGGAGGGTTCTTTCAACAGCTTGGGAATGGCATATAGTATATAAGGACTGTATTAACAGTTGCTGCAGGTTATATCGGAGAGTTCTGTCAACAGCTTGGGAATGTCATATAGTATATAAAGCTGTATTAACAGTTCCTGCAGGTTATATCGGAGGGTTCTATCAACAGCTTGGGAATGTCATATAGTATATAAAGGCTGTATTAACAGTTCCTGCAGGTTATATTGGAGGTTTCTATCAACAGTTTGGGAATGGCATATAATATATAAGTGCTGTATTAACAGTTGCTGCAGGTTATATCGGAGGGTTCTATCAACAGCTTGGGAATGGCATATAATATATAATGGCTTTATTAACAGTTCCTGCAGGTTATATCGGAGGGTTCTATCAACAGCTGGGGAATGGCATATAGTATATAAGGGCTGATTAACAGTTGCTGCAGGTTATATCGGAGGGTTCTATCAACAGCTATGGAATGGCATATAGTATATAAGGGCTGTATTAACAGTTACTACAGGTTATATCGGAGGATTCTATCAACAGCTTGGAATGTCATATAATATATAAAGGGTGTATTAACGGTTTATTTTCCTGCAATTTAAATCTGAGGATTCTATCAACAGCTTGGGAATGTCATATAATATATAAAGGCTATTTTAACAGTTCCTGCAGGTAATATCGGAGGGTTCTATCAACAGCTTTGGAATGGCATATAATATATAAGGGCTGTATTAACAGTTCCTGTCGGTAATATCGGAGGGTTCTATCAACAGCTTTGGAATGGCATATAATATATAAGGGCTATATTAACAGTTCCTGCAGGTTATATCGGAGGGTTCTATCAACAGCTTTGGAATGGCATATAATATAAAAGGACTTTATTAACTGTTACTGCAGGTTATATTGGAGGGTTCTATCAACAGCTTTGGAATGGCATATAATATATAAGGGCTGTATTAACAGTTCCTTCAGGTTATATCGGAGGATTGTATCTACAGTTTGGGAATGGCATATAATATATAAGGGCTGTATTAACAGATCCTGCAGGTTATATTGGAGGGTTCTATAAACAGCTTGGGAATGGCATATAGTATATAAGGGCTGTATTAACAGTTCCTTCAGGTTATATTGGAGGATTCTATCAACAGTTTTGGAATGGCATATAATACATAAGGGCTGTATTAACAGTTAATGCAGGTTATATCGGAGGGTTCTATCAACAGCTTGGGAATGGCATATAGTATATAAGGGCTGTATTAACAGTTTCTGCAGGTTATATCGGAGGGTTCTATCAACAGCTTGGGAATGGCATATAGTATATAAGGGCTGTATTAACAGTTACTGCAGGTTATATCGGAGGGTTCTATCAACAGCTTGGGAATGGCATATAGTATATAAGGGCTGTATTAACAGTTACTGCAGTTTATATTGGAGGGTTCTATCAACAGTTTGGGAATGGCATACAGTATATAAGGGCTGTATTCACAGTTCCTGCAGGTTATATCGGAGGATTCTATGAACAGTTTGGGAATGGCATATAGTATATAAGGGCTGTATTAACAGTTTCTGCAGGTTATATCAGAGGATTCTATAGACAGTTTGGTAATGGCATATAATATATAAGGGCTGTATCAACAGTTCCTGCTGGTTATATCTGAGGGTGGTTCTATCAACAGTTTGGGAATGGCATATAGTATATAAAGGCTGTATTAACAGTTGCTGCAGGTTATATCGGAGGGTTTCAACAGCTTGGGAATATCATATTATACATAAATACTTTATTAACAGTTCCTGCAAGTTATATCGAAGGGTACTGTTAACAGCTTAAGATTGGTATGTAGTATATAAGAGCTGTATTAACAGTTACTGCATGTTATATCTGAGTGTTCTATAAACAGCTTGGGAATGGCATATAATATATAAGGGCTCTATTACAGTTACTCTAGGTGATATATATATTGGGGCTAGTAACAGTTGGATATGGTTATACATATAGGATCATCCATTGTTGCCTGTTATAGATATATGTGCTCTACAGCTGGAAAACATTACAAATGTTGCGTCTCTATCAGCAGCTACTGCTGGTCATATATTGTAGGATTATTTTCTGTCAAAAGCTGGTGCATAAAAATTATGGTTGTATAAATATACGCTCATCAGTATCTCAGACAACACAAGATGGGCTAAATCCTATTATGCTCAAACAGCTAGGACACTTAGCTTGAAAATAGCCCATGCCCACTTTCCAAACAGATTCTCTTTTACAGCTGTCCAGATATCATTCACAAGCAACCGACATTAATTTTAAACATGCTCATGAATTCGTTGTTTCAACCTAGAGATTTTAATCTTGAGCATAATTGCAGAGACATATACACATGTACTTAGTTACTGATAATTGTAACAGGCACGTTGATTCACTTGGAGACGATGTTTGAATGAGATGCGCAAATATCGGTGCATTCATTTTTTTTAAATAGACCTATCATCAGTTTTATCGAGATAGTCCTTCATTTTTTTTCTTCAAAATAGTTTTCTATTTTTTTTTAATAAATGATGCATGTACAACCAGTCAAACATACTCTAATGTGTCATCTCGACGAAGTTTTTCAGATTCATTATACTTAAACACATAAGAACTATTGTAATTAGAGTTCCAGTAAACCAACAGCTAGGGCAGTCTCTATAACCGCCAGAGTATATATTTAGAAATCCCATCAACAGATAAAAACAGTACGTGTGATAAAAGAAACAATTGCAACAGAATAAATATCTTATTTTTGTCCAAAGCACGGGTCTGCTTGAACGCGGGAAAATTCCGTAATATTATACTGAAAAATAAGTCGCATATATTAGCCTTTACCCTGTATTTTTTATTGATGCGCCAACCGAATCACATCGATATAGTTTATTTTATGGATTGATTCGCCATTGTCACTGTTTATTTCTTTATCGAATTATTAATTAAATTGGTATTAAACAATACGACGTGATGGATATGTCTCATTTTTAATTTTAAAATAATAGTATTATTTTCCTGTAAGACTACTTTTTATCATATTACGTCAATCGGATGTTTACACTGAAATGTGTACTAAGTCAATGTTATGATTTTTAGTAAAGAATGACTTTGAGTAAATTTTGCAGATTTATTGTTTAACAATACCGTTGTAAACATGGGGAACTGTTTAAAAACACAGACGAATGATGATATTTCCCTATTACGGGGAAATGAAGGACATGAGAGTGCGGAACAAGCACTGGGACCCCCACCACCGTACCAGGCACGTATTTTTCGTTGTTTGTTTTGGTTTCCACATCAGTGATTTCGTCTGGCAGTTTCTTTGTTGTCATCATCAGATGATTTTTTTGTTGTTATTGATAAAAGAAATATATAGTTTAATTCTGTTGCTTTAATTCATTTTTATATTAAGCAACCGTTTTTGTATTTTTCTCGCGTATTTTTTCCCCAATAACAATTGAAAAAGTCGTGTCCCGAACAGCTGTTAATGACTCATAAACTTGTAGCCCAGCTTTCTAAACTAAGATCTAAATTTGCAAGACATTGTTATTGTTACTTCCTTATTGGAAATAAAACAATATGTGTTAAATATATATGTGTTTAATGCTTCAATATGAAATTATACTCTCCAGTTTTGTTTGAGCACTGATTATAAAGTGCAGTTCATTGGTTGGCACATTTGATGCAACATCCTCAGTTCCATTCCCTACAGTCATGTCCTAGAGTTTTATACCCATAAAGCACCTATATGGACAAGGAACTGTGAAAGCATGCCGTCCATGGTTATCAGCCATCGGGATTATCGGTCATCCAGTTGCAGAGCTGCTGTCCTTTGTGCAGCCGAAGCAGTGTAAAATGTGCACATAATAGAACTCACAAAACCTCTGATTCAATCAACCCAAAACACAGGTCTACAATCCTCAAAAAATGAGGCTGCTGTTGTATTGGAAAGAGCAGGATCTGAAAAAGATAGATAGATAGACAGACAGACAGATTGATAACAATAGACAGATTATAAATTAAGAATCTTCTACAGTAAATTTAATTCGTTCAAAATCTCACTGACAAGTAGTTTTACAAATCCAGCCCATAATTTCTACAATTATGGAGCAGACGCAACTAAAACAGTTTTGAGTCTTCCAGATGTTAAATCATTAAGCTGATTTATGTTTTTTTTGTTGTATTTAAGCTTCTTGTTATGTAATACTAATAAAAAAATATACTTATATTTATTTTAAATCAATTGTGAAACATGTTCTTACAACTTAGACAAATCATGCTCAAAGTGTTCAAGGTAGAACTAGAACTAGTACTAAGATTATGTGGGTAAAGTGTCTTGCTTGTTTTAATTAAGTTCTCAAATAATCGTACCTGAAATGCACACAAAGATTACCTTATAAGTTACATAATTACTTGAATTTCCAGGTAGACAAATATCAGTGTATTCAATACCATTAAAAACTACAGATCACAGTTCCACATTTCAGTGCTGCCGGGCACCATCTGTCCCTGCCCTGATATTACAAATCTGCTATTTAAATGTTTTATTCTGTCATGTATGAGTAACAGTTTTGTTTATTTGATTTCTTTTCTCCAGAACAATACTATCTCTTATTAGTCACTCACAAGGACTCTGAATAAATGGTATTCTGATGGTTACAAAAATGTCAACACTTCGACCAATTAACTGCATGCATCAATTTAAAAGTTTGTCCTATCAAAAATGACAGTTTGTTCATATAACTACACATGATTGTATACCAAGTACAATCAAATCTGTTTGACATTGTTTTCCAACTCCCTTAATTTCTTCTTGATAAAAAGAACAATGCGAAATTTTTCATTATAATTAAACTAGTATATCTGGATTACCTCTGACTTTCCTAAGAGTCCAAACATTGCCCGAAAACATTCGAAACATTTAAAGTATCTCGGGTCAAGCGTAAATCAATGTAGATCCAGTTAATGTATGTTTTTTATAGCACATCATTGACAAGCCAGTATACATTATTATAACTGGATTTTTCAACATAAGACTGGGTTCTCCGTGGCCGAGTGGTCTGAGTCGCTGTCTCAAGATAATTTACATCTGACCGCTAAGGTTGTAGGTTTGAGTCCTGCTTGCTCCAAAACCTTTTTGTGAGAAAATCTGCCAGTTACTTGCGGAATGAAGGTATTTCTACTCAGATTCATTCTGAGGTCTTCCTTCACAGTAAAACTGAATACATGTCATATATAATCTGAAACGCGTTGAAAATGGTGTTAAACCCATTAACATGCAACTCAGGAGTGTCTCTTTCATATTTGATAGAGATACAAGCTGCATACATTTATGACTAGTGTGTGTTATGTTACAAGTATAGAATGAATTATCTTACCAAGCATCTTAAATATCTACTAGACTATACAGGTTGTCATAGACACTTCCTGTGTGAAGGAGTCATCTGATCTGTTATCCATAAGGAAAACAACATTTGTTAAATTTTAAAAGTTATCTGGTTAGGTATAAAGCAATTTGATCAGTTTTAAAGGCATCTCTCCCACTATTATAATTTCATGTTCACATGTATGTTGGGGTCCTCCATTGCCAAGTGGTCTAGGGTACTGTCGTCTAATGACCACTTACCACTCACTGCTGAGGGCAGTGGGTTTGAGATCAGTTCAGGTCAGAAGTCTTTTATATGCGAATGTTTTCCAGTTACTTGCAGATTGACGGCGATGTTACTTAGATTCATAGAATCATACCAAGGTCTTCCTCCATAAATAAAACTAAACATGCCATACAACCTGTCATGTGTTGAAAATGGCATTAAACCCATTCATATGTATGTCTCGGTATGGGAAGTAAGTTAACATCAAGTTAATATACTGGGGGAAAAGAAAACAAATAAGACATTTCGTTATAAAATAAATTATGATAAACGCTTAATTGTTTCTTGGACATTGATTGCCTCAATCAGAAGTTACCCCTATAATTTTCATATTTATATTATAATTAATTTATAGATCTCGCTAATATTATATCTATCAAGGGAAACTTCTGATAGTATAATTAAAAAATAACACCTGTGTTTTCCAAAATTATTTTCTAATTAATTATTTCATTATCATATTTAGTTGTGTTTTTTTTCTTAGTCATATAGTTAAGATGGTCTTGAGAGAACATAAAGTTTCCATTAAAACAATTGACAAAGGATGGAAATGACATGCTTCAGTATTTTAATAAAAGAGGACAATTTTACAAATTCATTATAACATTCTTTGGAGTACCAATGTCCTACTCATTCAGATTTTTGTATCTTTCTTATATATGTAAATATCTCCTCGCAGTATTATACCTAGCTTTGTATAAAATAAAAAAATGTTCAGCAAAGAAAGCATATTGGACTGATTTTGAAGATGTACTCTCTAACCAGTCACACAGTCAATGCGGTTGCGAAAGCTCACATTGATCTTTCACTGACTTGGGTAGTTCTAAAATTTAAAATCATGATAATTATATTTAAAAAGTTTTTACAGTGTGTAGCATTCACATCTTATAGTGAATGTGAAACAAAACATACACAGATTTTAAATGTGGAAATGATTAATAACTTTTAACTGAATTATCAATAACAGCTTTGTCAATATTTCATTTAATCTAGCACTGCAACTCCTTCATCTTAAAGTTACATGTACATTTATAATTCATCAACATACAGGAACGTGTTCAGAGAATGCCGATTTATCCATCCAGCTCCGAATGTAAGTTGCCCCGCCAGTCAGCTGACAGAGGAAGAGCAAATCAAGATTGCCAAAAGGCTTGGTTTGATTAGTCATCTCCCGACTGGAATATACGATGGTTCGTCAAAGAAAGGCAAAGAGTGAGTGAATTTTGTCTTTTAATCTCCTTTTTTTCGAAAATGTTTATTATGCAGGTAAAGCTGTTTTAGGAATCTGGTCAAAGAATTGCCAAAAGTGCATGACGTCATAGCATAACACAGGTTCATTTTATACACTAACATGCTCATAAAAAATGGACAAAACAAAGGTTTTGATTACATGTTTATACAAATCTTGATTTATCTTGACAGAAATGACTGAGAGGCCTCGAGCAGGGCTTGAAATTTCTTATAAAAGCTACTTGTCCTCCCTTTCCAATATTTTGAATTAAATGCTTAAAATCAAAGAGCTATTAATGTCAGTCCCTAAATCTTACTAGTCCTTATAAAATATTCACTCATAAGGCTAGCAAGCGAGTGGCATTTTCAAGCCCTGATCAATGGTTGAATTGTCTACATGTGTAAATGTTCATCTCAGTACCACATGCCTCTCACCATTGAGGATGTGGGTATGATCCCAGCTCAGTCTGAACACTTAATATAAGAGAAAATTGGCCAATACTTGCGGATGGATGGTGGTTTTTATTCATATCCTTTACGTAATATATGGATTGCATCTGGGATCTTCCACCACCAATAAAACTGGTTGCCATATATAACCTGTAATGTGTAGAAATCATTGTCCAACCCCATCAAAACTTAATGCCGGTACACTTAAAACGTGTACAATAGTAAGGCCCAACCTATCTTCATAAAACAAGTGTTTATTTGTAGTAAAGTTGAACAGGTGTTGATTAAAAAATACTGTTGTCCTTGGCAGATGTGTACTAAAAAGATGAAACCTTTCAGAAAAATATGATTTGTTGAAATTCTATAACTGTTATGCATTGATTAATGACTCCCTGTGTGTAGTCGCCAGGAGTATCCCATTTTATTCCACACCTTACTCTGCTAAGATCACGTCGCAGATTAATCATTACTAAATATCATGAAGTCATGACAAGGTCAATACTAAAAGATAGTATTCTCTACCTGCCATTCCAATTAAAAAAGTCTGCTTACCGATACAACAGGAAAATACTCCTCCCACGCTCTTCTAATCATTTTTTCAGATATTTATATGTACATGTATGATGTGCATGATATTTATTGTAAAATTATCAATATTTGGGAAAACTTCACTACCTTCCTACCCTAATTTAAAAACTAGGGTCGAAATAAAACAGACAATCTTGCCCAGTGTATCTGTGCTGTAGTCTTAATATATTTACGAGGTATGTCCCAAAAGTAATAGGATGACCCTGTCATTTTTGTATTAGGGCGTTACATGCAAACCAGTGGTATCAATGGATAGATCGACACATCTTCTATTGTCATAAAACATCAAATCTACATTCAGTCATTGTTAAGTTCATGCAAAAGGCACCATAGTAACGCGAGTTTAGAAGTACTGGGGGACTTTGAAATAAGACGTCGTTTAGAAAAACAATATTGCCGTGGAAAGCAGACAATTTCCTCAATATCGTGCAAATGTTATAAAATAACAGTGGACGTTATATCAGATCATGTACGAATGTCATTTAAAAAATTGACGGAATTGATAAACATTTGATTATTGTGCACACTTTTAAAATAACAAGTGCGAGTTTGAATAGTAAAGAAATCGACGACGTCACGCCTAGAGTGGAAATTTGGAGTGTGGTAAAATTTTGTGTCGGTGTAATGTGACCCCACAGGAGACTCTAAAGTTTATTTCACGCAACTCTGTAACAGAAGGCATATCCAGGAGTCTGATCTATTGGTGGTACAAATGGGTTTCCAATGGTGAGAGGAAATGTGACCATTAGCGATGTGGACGACCGAAATTTTGTGAGTTTTTTTCTGGGATTCAAGTCAGATCTTTGTGAAAAGCACTTTCAGTACCCCCAGGGCCATGTGCCGGAGTGTACATTCTGTGGTTAGGATCTATTAGTCATCATAGTATTCGTGACATGTACCAGAAGTTGGTGCTGTACCACAAAAATTGTGTTTTGCACAGTGGTTCATACTTCGAAAAAAGCGAAATAAAGAATGACATTCATTTGAATGTCAATTTGTCAATTTGACGTCGCACAAATAACGTCAATCACCCCCGTACTTTGTAATATATACATTTTGACTTGTCAAAATTAATGTGTAATAGTGGTGTACGATATTGATATTTTGCATGCTTATAGTTTAGATATTGAAAATTATTCATGCCAAGTTTTGTTTGGATTGAAACACTGAAAGTCATATTTCTAAATGTGTCCTATTACTTTTGGGACATACCTCGTATGTTCTAAATAACAACTACATCTTGCCATAACAAATACATCTTGCATATCGCTATTGCTTTGAAGGGACACATGGAAATGTTGAAATCAATTTTATTTATGTTCACCCATTATATATCAGTCTTTGCAGCCTTGAACATAAAGCAATTTAGAGATATAAACCTCCAATTAAAAATATTTGATTCTTCATCATGTTCATAGCACACAATTCATAAACATTATTCTAAAATCTGGTGTCATGTATATAGCCGTGAAAATATTTGTCGTTTTTTTTTAAAGTACAAAATAATATTTCCTTGATTTTTTTTCTACCATATTGTTGAAAACTGGTAAAATACATTTGACACTTCTTGTTACAAATGACTACAAAGTGTGAATGTGAAATAGGATTCCATTCAACTGTTAACTAGAGATGTGTCTGTTTCCAAAAATAGAAATGAAACCAAGCATTTTCATACATACAGTACATACAGGGATCAAGGGTATATTAATTATGTCTCCACTGAAGGCATTTTTAATCAAACAAATGTTTGCCATATTAAGACGTTGCAAATAGTATTCAGAGCACAACTTCCAGTCATATCGATTTAAGTTTAAGGTCATATTGAGAGGTCATTGGTCAAATAAGCAGTATTTTGTGTCCACCCAATATTTAAAATAAAAATTTTACACCCAAATTATTGATGGCCAAGTGGTCTAAGGTATTGTCTTCCAATAACTACTTACCTCTCACCTCTGAGGTCGTGGGCTCAACCCCAGATCTATTCAAAAACTCTATGTAAGTTCTACTCAGGATCATTATGAGGTCTTCCTCAATCTAATAAAACTGGATTAACCATATATAACCTGTCATGTTTTTGAAAATGGTGTTCAGAAAAACAAAAATCTGTTAACTTCGTGAGGGATTAAATTGGCACAAATGCTTGCCAATGAGTAGTGTGTTGATATGCAGAGAGTAACTTCCATCTATGTTGGTTCAAGGTCAATGTAGAGAGGCAATCAATTTGGTGTCTTTTGATATCTTTTAAACCACTTGAGGGATTTTGAAATCACAAATGTTCTCGATATAAAGACAATATACAGTGTTTGCCCATCCATCCGTCCATCACAAAATGTGTCCACTCTATAACTTTTGAATGCGTGAAGCGATTTTGTTAGACACTAAATATTGCTTATATATCTTTTATGTCTAAGTATGACATTGACATTGAGCCAGCATTGCTAAAAGTTACACTCTGCATATCATCTTGGTATGGTAAGCATTTGTGCAAAGTAATCGCAAATTCCTAAAGCCTAAAAGAAAAAACATTAAGCTGTGTTTCCACTGACCAGACTGACTGATTTTTTTATCACCAATTTCAAATGTTTTTTAGGGCTTTCGAAAAAAAAAATCATAATTTGTTTTTTTGAAAATGTTTTCAGTAAAAAGAATCCCTAATTGTAATTGTGAATTTGCTTGTGAAACAATTATCAAACACAGTATTGTTTGTTAACCTCTTTTTAAAAAATGACAACATACCTACCCTCCCATTTTCAGAGCTGTTAGTGGACCCACAGGAACTTTTTTCTTTATAGTTTAATTCCATGCAAAAAATTCCAATGCGTATGATCCTTTAAGTGACTGTGTGTATTTTATACTTTAGATATCATACACATATTTAAAATGACTGCCAGCAGAGAAATGGAATATGTATAAAATGTGTTCCCTGAGCATGTGAGACTTCACTGCACACAGAAGTTATAGTGTCAGATATTAAATAATGGTGGGTTACTATTTCAAATGTGTCATATTTCATGTACCCGATAGTACAGAGATCTGATATATACTTTATTCCTGATGTGGTTCAGTGTTATATGCATAGAAGATATTATAATTCACTGTTTTGATGTATTCTCTATTAAAGATGATATTGTTTTATTTCCATTATGGAATGTATGGTACACAGATCAAGTAAATTTCTATTTTGAATGTGTAATTTGCATGGGGAACTTAATGGTACACCTGATCTGATGTTGTTGGCTTTTTTTTTCTGAATGTAACGGTGTTATATGGTTCACAGATCTGATGAATTTTCTATTTCAAATGTGTTATATGCATCAGAGATTTTGAGGTACACAGATCTGATGTGTTTTATGTATTTCAGATGTTAAATATAATTATGCTGAAAAAAAGATACACAGATCTGATGTATTTTCTAATTTGGATGTTTTATATGCCTGGGACACTTTATGGTACACAGGTCTGATGTGTTTTCTCATTTGGATGTGTTATATGCCTGGGACACTCTATGGTACACAGATCTGATGTGTTTTCTCATTTGGATGTGTTATATGCCTGGGACACTCTTTGGTACACAGATCAGATGTGTTTTCTCATTCAGATGTGTTATATGCCTGGGACACTTTATGGTACACAGATCTGATGTGCTTTCTATTTCAGATGTGTTGTGTGCATGAGGAATTTTATGGTAGACAAGTCATTACACAGATCTGATGTGCTTTCTATTTCAGATGTGTTATATGCATGGGAGATTTTAGTGTTGGTGAACAGTTACGCATTTTGCCATGTATGCACTCATATCACAAAGACTGTATTGATGATTGGCTGATGCGATCCTTCACCTGTCCCTCGTGCATGGAACCAGTAGACGCGGCATTGTTGACCACGTATGAGACGAAGCTAGTCAGATGATGGTGGAAGATACATGAATATGTGGTATATTTATACAGGGGGAAAGGTCACCGCATTCTGTATCACATTCTGTTCTGAATATAATGTTGTAAAATATCTTCAGATGAGGATTCTCTCTCTAGTGTTAGATAAGGAATGTGTAACGAAACAATGGCCAGAGTTTTGCTATGCTGCGTCCTCTATGAAAAATTAAAATTTCTGAGCTCGTTTTTAAAGATATACACATATACACATGTTGTAGTTTGATTAAAACATATAAAAACAATCACGTCTATGCAGAATGAGGATGAGTTGACTGCGTATTCACTTATCTTGGATGAGCCTGGATGTACAGAAATTATATGCATATATGTATGCATACTACACTACATGTGTACAACAGGATATCTGATAATTCAAGCCTTGTGATATCATTCTGGGTAAATAGAGAGCGTTCTGTGGCGGAGTCTCTCTGTAATCCTAAATAACCAACAGAAATCGTTCAAAACCATTCATACGTCGGTACTGTATATGTTCTGGCACGTGAGGGCATTACTTTTTGCAATATTAGAATTTTTGTCTTCTGTGTTTTGAATGCTTCGAAAAGTAAATTGGACATTTCTGCATTTAGTTGACCCTTTAGTACTCCAAACTGTGTGTTATGATGAATGCACAGAGTTGAGTTTTATAATGAGACGAGTTGTATAAATTGTGATACTGTGATTCATATACTGTGTAACCTTACATATGTTACTTTGACAACAGAGTTGTGACCTTGTCTGTCATATGTTGTAAGTTCCCTAAGATGGCAGTGAACTATTGCACCTAGTGACTTGCGATGTGTGATTTGTTTGAACCTGTATGCATGACAGGAAACCTGTCATTCTAAATGTTGTATCATTAAATAACATACGCACACCTTAAGTTACGTCGCATTCATCGTGAAATTGTGTTTATTCTTGATTGCAGGCATTTTTATTTAGGCTGGATTAAGTTCAGATGGAAATATGATGATTTTTGCAGTTACATGATGGAAATAGTATATAAATTCATGAGACGAATTGATTGAATGCATATTTAATAAGAATGTTTTCCCTATATGGGAATATGCATTGAATGAACTGGAACAGAGGATTTAATGTTCAACTTCTGGTAACTGCATACAAGTTAAAAAAAAACAGATAGAAACATTTAACAGTCAATGGCAAAAGCAGTGCTCATTCATATAGTGCCAGACTCTGAATATGCAAAGTGGTAGTATGTATTTTAGCATAGTGCTGTCATTTATCTTAGCAAAGTTTAGTATATATTAGCGAAGTGCTAGTTTATATCATACGAAAGTGTAGTATATATCTTAGCAAAGTGCTAGTTTATATCATATCAAAGTGTAGAATATATCTAAGCAAAGTGTTAGTTTATATCTGAGTTATGTATTGGTATATCTAAGCAAAGTGCTGGAATAAATCTTACCAAAAGTGAAGTATATATCTAAGCAAAGTGCTGGAATAAATCTTACCCAAAGTGTAGTATATATCTTAGCAAAGTGCTAGTTTATATCCGAGTTAAGTATTGGTATATCTAAGCAAAGTGCTGGAATAAATCTTACCCAAAGTGTAGTATATATCTTAGCAAAGTGCTGGTTTATATTTAAATTAAGTATTGGTTTCTTAGCACAGTTCCAGTATATGTTTTGATATATATGCATTCAAGCATAGAGTTGGAACATGTCTTGCCAGAATGCTGGTGTATGTCTTGACAAAGTGCTTGTATATATCTAAGCAAAATGTTGGTATATATTTTAGGATAGTGCTTTATACATATCTTACCTAAGTCTTGATATAGGAAATGCCTTACCAGGTCACAGATAAAGAATGATGTGGTCAGGATGTTTTAAATGAAATATTTTGAAAAGTGCAAATAGTTATATCATTATAAGGTACAGTACTGGTATTTATAAGTTATTTATTTATATATTTTGAAAAATGAGAACATAATATATTTAAAAAAAAAAAGCTAGAAAAAAACAAAACATAGACTGACAATGTATCAGAGATCTCGCGCTAGTAATACTTGACATTAAAGATAACTACATAGACTTTCTATAAAAGTCAGGGCTCAAATTTAGACCAGTTAAATTGTTTACTTGCATTTTGCCAGTTCATATTTTCAGCACTAGGCTTATTTTGCAAATTTGGACATAAAGAGTACCCAACATAAATGAAAAGTATCAAACTATTGTGCAAACTTGTATAAATAAAATGTAGCAGCCAATATCAAATAAAAAAAATAAAATGAAAATAAAGGCTTTGCTAGTAAGTTACCATCTTGGTCTGCTAAAGAAAAAAAGAGCAAAATTTTGAAAACCTGATTAGTCAGTAATAGTTTGCCAGTTTTAAAAAATGGCACTAGGCAAATATTGCCACTGAAAAATGTCGCTAGATTTGAACCCTGTAGTTGGCTTTACATTTTTAAAAGAATTTAAACAAAATTCTTAATCATTCACATGTGACAAAGTGATGAACCTTGTAACAGTTATAAATATGGATCATGTTTTAATAAGAAAGGTTAAATCCTCAATGCCTGATCAAAAACTGAACACAGTCTATTTAATGTACAAGATGCATCTTAATCAACCACTATACAGAGCAACTGAATACATCTTCAGTCGTGATAATATCTTTCATTTGTTTCCTTCCTCAGCAATTCTAAGTATCCTCTGTGGTTGAAATGACAGATAACAATACATGTAAGACTTTTATTTTATGTAAGATTTTTACATTTGTTAACATGAAATGTTTTTACATGTAAGATTTACATGTAAAGTTGTATGGTTTTACATGCAATCATTTTTTATATGTAATGTTTACATGTAAGATTTCTAGATGTAACGGTTCAAATGTAGAGGTGACTGGTTTTACCTGTAAAGGTTTTACATTTATTATAACCGGGGTTGTTATATGTTAAATTTTACATGTAAGGCTGTATGGTTTTACCTGTAAAGGTTTTACATTTATTATAACTGAGGTTGTGATATGTGGAGTTTTACATGTAAGGCTGTATGGTTTTACCTGTAAAGGTTTTACATTTATCATAACTGAGGTTGTTATATGTAAAGTTTTACATGTAAGGCTGTATGGTTTTACCTGTAAAGGTTTTACATTTATCATAACTGAGGTTGTGATATGTGGAGTTTTACATGTAAGGCTGTATGGTTTTACCTGTAAAGGTTTTACGTTTATTATAACTGAGGTTGTTATATGTAAAGTTTTACATGTAAGGCTGTATGGTTTTACCTGTAAAGGTTTTACATTTATCATAACTGACTTTGTTATATGTAAAGTTTTACATGTAAGGCTGTATGGTTTTACCTGTAAAGGTTTTACATTTATCATAACTGAGGTTGTGATATGTGGAGTTATACATGTAAGGCTGTATGGTTTTACCTGTAAAGGTTTTACATTTATTATAACTGAGGTTGTTATATGTAAAGTTTTACATATAAGGCTGTATGGTTTTACATGAAAAGGTTTTACATTTATCATAACTGAGGTTGTGATATGTGGAGTTTTACATGTAAGGAAGGCTGTATGGTTTTACCTGTAAAGGTTTTACATTTATCATAACTGAGGTTGTTATATGTAAAGTTTAACATGTAAGGCTGTATGGTTTTACATGAAACGGTTTTACACTTATTATAACTGAGGTTGTTATATGTGAAGTTTTACATGTAAGGCTGTATGGTTTTACCTGTAAAGGTTTTACATTTATTATAACTGAGGTTGTTATATGTGAAGTTTTACATGTAAGGCTGTATGGTTTTACCTGTAAAGGTTTTACATTTATTATAACTGAGGTTGTGATATGTGAAGTTTTACATGTAAGGCTGTATGGTTTTACATGTAAGGTTTTCATATTTAGAGTAAAGGATCTATATATGTTTTTCCATGTAAGAAATACAGGCTGTCAATGTCTTGTTTCAACTCCCAAGTAAATTGTGATTTTTGTATTATTATAAATATTGTCTCACATAACCAAATTATGATCGTTGTTGATTTATTGACACATTAGTTATATCACTTACATTTTGCCTGGTTTTGTATGGGTTTATACACCACTTCTGATTTATTAGACATCTTACTTGTTGTTTATGTTTTGTAAAGTATAAGTGAGACATAGTGGATGCATAGTGAAGAATTATATAATGTATAAGTGAAATGTAGTGGTGCATAGTGAAATGCATGTAATGTATAAGTGAAACATAGTGGTGAAGAAGTATGTTATGTATAAGTGAGCGATAGTGGTGGTAGTGAAGAAGTATGTTATGTATAAGTATGATGTATAAGTGAGAGTTAGTGGTGGTAGTGAAGAAGTATGTAATGTATAAGTATGATGTATAAGTGAGAGATAGTGGTGGTAGTGAAGAAGTATGTAATGTATAAGTATGATGTATAAGTGAGAGATAGTGGTGGTAGTGAAAAAGTATGTAATGTATAAGTATGATGTATAAGTGAGCGATGGTGGTGGTATTGAAGAAGTATGTAATGTATAAATGTGAGATAGTGTGTGTAGTGAAGAAGTATGTAATGTATAAGTGAGACATGGTGCATAGTGAAGAAGTATATAATGTATAATTGAGACATAGTGGTGAAGAGTGAACAAGTATGTAATGTATTTATAAGTAATATTGTGGTGTGTAGTGAAGAAGTATGTTATGTAAAGTGAGACATAGTAATGCATAGTGAAGAAATATGTTATGTATAAGTGAGAGATAGTCGTGCATAGTGAAGAAGTATGTAATGTATAAGTGAGACAAAGTGGTGTAAGTGAAGAAGTATGTAATGTATAAGTGAGCGACAAGGGTGCGTAGTGAAGAAGTATGTAATGTATAAGTGAGAGATAGTGGTATTAATGAAGAAGTATGTAATGTATAAGTGAGGCATAGCCATGCATAGTGAAGAAGTATGTAATGTATAAGTGAGATATTGTGGTGTAAGTAAAGAAGTATGATGTATAAGTGAGCGATAGTGGTGGTAGTGAAGAATTATGTAATGTATAAGTATGATGTATAAGTGAGAGATAGTGGTGGTAGTGAAGAAGTATGTAATGTATAAGTAGAAATATGTTATTTATAAGTGAGAGATAGTTGTGCATAGTGAAGAAGTATGTAATGTATATAAGAGCGATAGTGGTGTAAGTGAAGAAGTATGTTAAGAAATAGTGGTGTTAGTGAAGAAGTATGTAATGTTAAAGTGAGAGATAGTGGTGTTAGTAAAGAAGTATGTAATGTTAAAGTGAGAGATAGTGGTGTTAGTAAAGAAGTATGTAAAGTATAGAAATAGTGGTGCATAGCGAAGAAGTATGTAATGTATAAGTGAGAGAAAGTGGTGTTAGTGAAGAACTACATACCAATAATCCGTACAACCATTTCTTGCATACAAAATAAACATTTATGTCATTTTACTGGTGTGAGATCATTCAATGTCATCCCAGGATTGAGCTTAAATTAATGTGTTAATAAAATGCATGTACTAACATGACATTGCTTTGTTCTCAAAAGATGGTTAATCAATTTGTATTAGGAAAAAAAGTATCAAAATTTTCGTGGTATGCAACGAAAAAAACACTTGCAAGTAAACAGTTGAGATAATGTTTCTGCTTTTTTTATAGGAATCTCGGCACCATTTGGGTTGAGATAAAGTCAGTGAAATTTTTTTTGTGTCTTTATTTCAACCATGAAAGATTTTTACAGTTATGTGCTACAACAACCATTGTATATAGCAGTATCCATGGTAACTATGGTACTGATACAGTGTGTGTATATATATATATATATATATATATATATATATATATATATTATATGTGTGCTACATATTGTAATAGTCACTATAAAGTTATCTCTTTTTTTGGGGGGGCAGGGGTGCAATATGCTTAACTGCCAATAAAAATTATTCAATATGATGAAACAAAATTTTAGTTAAAAAACGTTTTTTGTCTCATAATGTATTGGAATATAAAATTGTAAATGATAGTTATGAAAATAATTGAGTGACTGATTTATTAAAAGTACATTTAGAATTGTTTTAAAAATAAGCTTTATATAGGAAGAGTTGTGGCCAAAAGTTGAAAAGATTATGTACCACACTTGCCAACTTACAAATACAGGGCCATAGCCAAAGTTTGATTTTATATAAGTCATAATCTCAACCTTGCCGGATGAGGGTGGGGATCTTTGGCTTCGCCCTTGAACTATGGTTATCATGTAGTTTGTAAGAATATTTGAAAAATGTTTCCCTTCAACTCTTATTAGAGTATGTATTTCTGTAAATTATTTCACTTTCTTTGTAGTACAAACTATATATAAGAGATAGCCTTAAGAAATATACATTGATTCTGTACATTTTCTCCCCTTCTGTGTACGTTTAAGATTTAAATTGGTCGAAAATGTAAAATAAATGAAAAAAATCCATTGAGACTGAAAACATTTTACTAAAATATATTTATGTAAACGAATGATCAGTAAATAAGATGTATTTATAGATGTTATTGTGATTGGATGGTATTTATAACCACAGCACTTGTTAATTGTGATTGGAAGGTATTTATATATGTTGATTGTTTTGTATAGAAGGATATATCACTGTTAGAACTGAGACTGCCTTATTTGTTCATGTTAATTGAAGGCAAGTTAAAGGAATAAAAGTTTTCTAATCTGACATTTATCAAATGAAATGGAGTGGAGACTGTTTAGTAAATTTTATATGCATGCTGGTGGTATTTATTTTACAGTTGATTTACTTGCTAGTTTTATGCACATTTTAGTAATGAATTATTTTTTTTCTTCAAAATCTCACTTGAACAAGACACTGAAAACTACATATGTTACATCCATGTATCAATTTAAAATGTCTTGATGTCCTGCAGGCTGAAAAATGTAAAAAGGTAGTACCGTTACTTTCAATTTAATTAATATATATATATATACTATGTCTTCCTTCTGAAGATTTTTGACATAGAATTAATGGATAAAATCCTTTATTTCATAAGTTACACGGTCTACATATCTTTGATTGTTCGCATATGATGCCATATACATTTGTGAACATACTAAGTCACAATTTCAAGAGATATATTTTAAATATTAAAACTTGTGGCGTAAGAAACAAAAATGATTAAAGGGATGGTATTGGTAAATGAGAATAAACCTATCAAAGAAAACATAACAGAAACAAACACATTTCATAAAAGGTAAAAAACAATTTTTGAATTTTATTCAGTTTAGATTATTTGATTTAAAATCATCTGAATTATTACATTTAATGACAACACTTCTGCAGTTACAGGAAGTATATCAAGAAAACACTATAAAATCTCTTAAAAATAAAATTATTTTTAAAACAGATAGAAAGCATCTTGTAAACTTACATTAATTAAAATTCGAATGATTTGGTATGTCAAATCCACCAAATGTGACAAAATCGATATGTAAATTGGGAGTGGTAAACAAAATTGACTGCATTTAAATACTGCTTGGTGATCTTTGGATGTCATTTGGACTCTTTCTAAGATGAAACAAGTTTTTCTATGTAAACCTACTACAAATTGAAATCAAAACGAAATCTCGTGACTTATATAATACAGTCACTAAATATGTTAAGCGGAAAATCCATTTTAGTATATTCTAAGCACGTAGCCCAAGTTAGGAAATCACTTTTCTTTATATTTTGGTACTGTTTAATAGATATCCTTTTTGGCAATATGACATCAGTGAGTATATAAATAGGCATGATATTGGAAAAAAATGTTTTTAGCCAATTTTGAAATATCCTTTAAATATTTCTGAACCAGCACAGATCAAGATGTGAATTTTTTTATTCATTTTACATGTCTGTAGAATCATTTCAGGACATTTGTTAAGCATAGATAGTGATGTAAGATAGTTAGTTAAGGATGGAGTCCAATGATACGTTAACATGTCAAATGACCCAGAAATCACAACCATCATTTTCATCGTAACTAGACGTGTAATGCAAATCTTTGAAATATGTCAAATTTGTCCAATGCTATTCAATGTTTGTTACCGTAATACTATTTAATGTTATTATTGTCATTACTGTATATATCATAAAACTTACACCATTTACTGTTCTTACCGTACTCTTAATGTTATTCAAGAGTTGAAAGTGTTTTTGTGAGACAGATTCGAAAGAAATAAGATCTTTTTTTGGGTTTTTATTTCAGAATTTTGTCTCATGTTTTATGTATGCAGGGTTATGATTGATAGATTAATAATCACAAATCAGTATTTTGAAGAAAATTCATAATTTAAGTGAATCAGCATAATAAATTCACTGTACAGAACTGAAAGAGGCTTTGTTGAGTTAACTTTTTCAGACGATACATGTACACTGCATAGGCACCATCGGTCCAAGGATATAAAACTTTATTCCATGCTCAGTTCAAGAGTTCATGCTGGACTTAAAATCAAATCAACTCATTATAAAAGAATAAATGTAAATACATTTAACTATTAAAATTATAAATCTGCATTAATACTTTCAAATTCGAGGCCGAGTAAAGTGCTAGCTAATTTGAGTTTTTATATGGATCTAGAAATTGTGTTTATTACAACTTTAAGTGGAGCATGAAAAAAGTGTCAAAAGCTTGGGGCGAGGTATGGATCCATAATTGGTACAATGTTAGTTATTATAGGGATATATCGAAAGTTTGTTTAAATTTTCCATTGATGCTATTTCTGAAAACTGTACAACTAGAAGATGCAAATATGAAACACTCCTCAGTGTGTATGCCAACCCATAGTTTCAAGGTGTTTTTTTTTGAAAGGGGCATAACTCTGTTAAATGGCTGAAAAGCATCACCAATTTTGTATTTTTTATGTCATTTTAATTAAACAAAAAGTTAATAATTTATTTTTATTTTATCAGTATGTCAGAAAATAAATTACCAGTTGAATATTTTTTACTCATATTCACACAACAACTCAATCTCCGAAAATAATTATTGCCATAATAAAGATATATAAATCTGTAAGTACTGTTATCTGAAACATTGTATGTATAATTAATAGGCTTTCTTTTTATAAAAAAAATAAGTTTGTTGCACTCGGTTATGAACCTATTAATTTTACATAAAAAGTTTCAGATAGCAGTTCTTTGAGATTTATATATCTATATGGTTATAATTATGTTCAGAGATTAATTGAGTTGTTGTGTGAATATGAGTAAATTTATTTAAATGCTGTGTATTTAACAATACAGGTTAATAAATAGTTTCAGACTTTTCATATAATATTGAAAAACCTGACATTTCAACAAAGTTTGGTTTTTATTTGTCCGACTTAAAGGCAGTATGGCAGAAAATTACTTCAAATGTCTGAAAAACTACAATTCATATGAAATGAATAAAATGCATTTATTGATCATTTCATAATTATAATGTGAATGATTTGGAATTTTAAATCTGCCAGAACATGATAGAAAAAATATTTTATTCAAAGTGATGAACTCTAAATGAGTCAAAATTATAAAAATAAATATCACTCACACACTGCTTGATGACCTACACTTTGTCATTTAGATTCTGTCTAAAATGAACTAAATTCAAAAATATGTACCAGGTAGATAATCAATATGGTAGATCCAATTGAAAAAATGCAAATTGAAGTTGTGCTTCTCATTTGATAGTACATGTACATCTCAAAATGCATTGCAATTTTATATCAATTGTTTGAATTTAACCTTGGTATGCCAATCAAGTTAGAAAATTCCTGTCCAGTTTATTATTTTGGCACGTTTTAACTGATATCCTTCTGGTATTAAAGGACCCAGTGACTATTATCTAAGCATGGTAAATAAAACATTACATGCTGCCTTTAAACCTTGTTTGGTATATCATATTAATTTGATGAAATACCACTATCAATAAAAATATATAAAATATATACAAAAGGTACATGGATGTTATTGTAGTATAAGGTTTGTATCATGTTTTTGTCATTGTCAAATCAAGATGAAGTACTGATTATGAGCAACACATCTCTGTATGTTTAACCATTTTCACTTTTGATATGTTATGTTTCAAATCACAAAAATGAATGTGTGCATATTTTTTATTTACGGATAAAGTATCAGTGCTCTGCATGGATGATTTAGTTACTACCGGTATGCTTTTTTTATAAACAGCACAGATTTATTTTCATTGCACAATTTTTTTCTCTCTTTTTTATGACATTTTGTACATGTATGTATGCTGTTAATGTTGTTCATTTTTTTAGACCTTATTGTATTATACCTGATGGAATGCTATTTTTTTGCTTATAGATGCTAATTGCCTCCTAATACATAATCCTGGTACATATTTTAAGTCCATTTTATTTTGAAGATGGGGGAATGGTGTAAAAGATTGGGTGTTTGTACTCCTGTCAGAGGTCACAGGACCAGGTTTGATCCCAGACTCAATGACCTCTCAAAAGAACAATGTTCAGTACTGTTTTTTTACCCAGAAAATGGACTGGAGAGTACTTGGATTGCTGTCCCTGATACAGATGATTCACATGTCCCCCTTAAACACTTAACGTATTTACCCTATGTGATGGGACACCCTATGTTTTAGGACACTCTTATTTTTCTGAAAAATAATTATTTTTTTGATAATAAAAGATAATAATAAAAAAATTTCACCCTTAAGTTTTGGGATACCTATATTTTTTTTCATTTTGTACATCTTTATTTTCCAATAATGGTTTCTGTATGAATTGTCATACCTTTAATTCAACTTAAATTCAATTTTTTGTTAAGAGTTTTAATCCTGAAATATCCATGAAAAACATTAACCTGTCCTTTTTTTCAATTTCTGATAATTTCCCATATATATTTTTACAATCATTACCATATTCAGTACTTCTAATTTCTGACTTAAGTCACAAAATGTATTTTTCATTTATGGAAATAATATTTTTTCTCTTCACACCAATATATTTTAAGGGGAAAAAAATAGATGGGCGAACGTGGGAGAATTGAATTGGTATAAAACATATTTTGCCAGGTGCTAAAATCTTTTGTTGTTAGGATCATTGTCAATTTTTACAGATTTCTGGTGTTTAAATTGAGATATAAATACAGATTATTTCTGCCAAGACACAAAAATCCATAATTTAAACAGATTTTCATACTCGAACGTAGGAAAAAAAAATTTAAGGCTAAAAACAACTTCAGTACTTAAGTCTGGTGTTTGCTGTTTAAAACCAATAAAAAGGTGCCATTTATCTTTGAATGGTATACTTACTTTTATTGTCAGAGTAATATTTGGCCTATCAGCTTGGTCAATATATACGACACCTTGTGATGATGGGGGAAATAATTGTTTTAGAGCTTATTGTAAGGCATAGTACCACCATTGTAAAAAGGAAGTGCTTCCATATTATAAATAATCCTCGTTTCTTCTTCTTAAAAATGCATTTTCCTTATTTTAATGCTCATTTTTTTATTTGAATGGCATTAATGATGTATTTTGAGCATTTTGATAGCATTGAATTGTGAATTTAGATAAAAAAAAATGATGCTTGGAAATTGGGGTATGAATAAATGGTTTCGGAAGTCTACTTTCACTTTGTCACCAGTGTACACACTGAGCAGAAAAAAAATCTCATATGACACATGACCCCTACTTTTCTTATCATATTTTGATAGCGCAGAGGTTGGCAAACAGTAAATTGTAGGTTTCACTTCTTTCATTTGAGGTTCTCTAGGAATGACAAGCCTTCAAACTTTTATTATTTACTATAGAATAAATAAAGAACCAAATTCAATGGTGGGTTACACCTGTAAGGGAAAGAATTAATTTCTTTGGGTTTATTGTCCCCTTTCTGCTCTCGATGTTAATTTTTTCCAGTTCTGTCTAAGTACCATCTTACTAATCATGAAATATCAGATGCCCAGAATCTTCTCCACTGCTCGAGTTTGTTAATATTAAGCTGACACACGATTTGGTGCTGAATCTTCAAAGTTAATATCAATAGTCAATATTACACTAAAAGACACAATCACTCATCGTGTGCAGATTTGTCTCTCCATTTCGATACTGGAGATAAATTTGTTCAGACATATGGGTTTAATATGTGATCTTGTTGTGTCTTGACAAGGTGTATGTTTGTCACCCTATAGATATACTCAAATTAAAATATCTCTTAGTTAATGAAAGTTAATAAGTATTTTTATGACATGAAACACGCAATTTTTATGAATTTTCGTTCCACATTTTTTTTTAGATTAGGTACCATTACAAACATAATGCAATTATAAAACTAAGAAAGAAGCAACTCTGCTAAAGGATGAGAAGGCATTGCTTTTCACAATATTGTGGTCATTTATGACATATACCGGTATATGATAATTATATTTTCATTCCATCAGTTTTTATAGGTATCAGAGAGAACAATCCAAGAAAATATCAATATCAATGTTTTGAGGAATTTTTTACTCTTATATCCAAAACTAGTATTTCGCCAATAGTGTTATAAAAATTGTTAATAATCTCAAATACAAAGTATCAGTAAAGAAAGACATTAATTTATTGGGTACCAGATTAGGATACAAGATTTTACCAGGGTTAAATATTTCTATCTCACCCTAGAGTTTATTGACTTAAATATGATACTCTTCTGCTGACAAATTTGAAGAATGAAATTAAGGGTTTCCTTGTGCATGTATCTCACATACCAGATAAGGATTTTCTAGACCTGAATTTTCAAGGTAAGAAAATTTCATCCTACAACCCCTTCCATGTGCCTTTCCTTCCCACTTCGCGATGTGACATAAATACAGGCAACGTAAATTATATTATGACATCTTACAAAGCGATTGTGGTAAAATAATGATGATGCATTAAATTGAAACAATTATGTTTTTGATGCTAGAAACAGAATCATTTGTGACTCTTCATTTCAACTTAAATATTGTCTCTAAATATTTGATACCTTATTTGTCCATTGTTTTTTTGTTTTTGTTTTTCTTCCTCTAGTAATGAGATAAAATTTTCATAGATCCATCCATGCTGTGACATATAAAAAAACATTACTTTTATCATGTGATTTAATGTTTTATAAGAAATTCTGTTTAAAAAATGAGATAAATAAAAATAATTATTCAATGTTTTTGGTAAGAATTATCCATGATTTTTTCAATTGGGACAGAATTTTTTTTATCCAAATCTTGAACCCATGAATGATCCTTTATATAAAAACATACCGGGTCTTGTATTGTTTCTCAATGTGTAGTGTTTCACATTCTTTGTTTCAAACAAATAAGTATACAATCACTGGTTTTCTGACCGATCTCATGTTGCTGTTTGTAAGTTTGCTTCACCCGAGAGACTGCATTGCTTCTGTGATGAATGTTTTTTATCATTTGTTTTATTATTTATCATCTTAGCTCGTTAGCAACGTGTGCAATTGATATTGTGTTATTTATACTTTTTTTTTTGTTCATGCTTATTTCTGGTTGTATAAATTATGATAAAAGGGTGAAAAGAGACTAAAATTGTTGTTGATTATTTTTCAGCCATACTGGTACTACCGTCTGTCATCTACCTAGTAGTCGGTACAACATAATTATTATGTAATGTTTTATCCTCAAGCTTTGTGCATAGCATTTTTGGTCTGTCACTCGCCAGATCAATTTGTTTGAATGTTAAAAGACGATTAGTTATCCCAGCGACCTTTTCATGTGATCCTGTAAGTTTAACTAGTACTCGAACACACCCATCTCCACAAGTAACTGATTAACTTTCTCACTTAAATCAACAATGAGAGACAAATGACATCAGGACTCATTGTGGTATATCAATCATCATGGTGACTGTGATCAGAGATTTCAACTCGTGACATCTGGATTGAGATGTGCTACCAACTGAGCTAACCGGTCCCAGTTCCCAATGGTCAAAGCCGATGATTACAATACAGCTGACTGGATGTTTATTTTGAAAATGTTTTAGATTCAGCATGTTATTCCCAGTCTGTCAATTCCACTGAAGAATACTGGATGTGTTTGGTTGATGTTGTACTGCTCTATTTGTTAAAATAAAAATAATCTTGTCTAGGGCCAAATTTAAGATGGTTATTTATTTAAAATCGCCTCCACTAAACATTTCCACCATAGTCATTTGTAGCAGAGGAGACCAACGGTTCCACATGGAAGGTTCGAGCTGGAGAAATGTCTGTTCTGGTGAACATCTGCTTTAGCAGGATGGTAGTGAGTGGAAAGTATTGGCCGCTCACACCGAGGTTGCAGGTTTGATCCATTGCTTCTTAAAAACGAGAGTTATCAGAAGACAACAATGTTTGCCGATGGAATAAAACACAACACCCATGCAAAGATTGAGATTAGAGGCAAACACCAAAACTTAAATGCAACTAAACGCAAGTTTAACTTGGGTGTCTACAGACAAAAAATTAAGTCAAAAGGGCCATAACTTTGCCAAAATGCAACCCGAGTTATGGTGCTTGTCTCTTTGTGTTCCACTGATGATGGTGAACACACATGAAGATTCATTCATACCAAATGAGAGGTTGCATAGATATCTTGCCTGATAAAAAACTTTAACCTGAAAAATTAAGTTAAAAAAAGGCCATAACTCTGCCAAAATGCAATCCAGAGTTGTGATACTTATCTATGTGTGTTCCACTGATGATGGTGAACACACGTGAAGTTTCATTCATATCCAATGAGTGGTTGCAGATATCTTAAACTTAAACGCAAAAGTTTAACCTGGGTGTCTAAGTCCGAAAAGAGCCATAACTCTGCCAAAATGCAATCCAGAGTAATTGTTCTTGTCTCTGTGTGTTCTATTAAAGATGAACACACACGCGAAGTTTCATTCATATCCAATGAGTAGTTGCATAGATATTTTAAACTCAAACGCAAAAGTTTAACCTGGGTGTCCAAGTCCAACAACAGTTGTCAGAAGACAACAAAGCTGGCAGATGGGATAAAACTCACCACCCAAGCAAAGATTGAGATGGGAGGCACACTAAAACTTAAACGCAAAAAGTCAACCTATGTGTCTACAGATGAAAAATTAAGTCCAAAAGGGCCATAACTCCACCAAAATGAAATCCCAATTTATGGTTCTTGATCGATGATGGTGAAGACACATGCGAAGTTTCATTCATGTCTAACGAGTTCTTACCTAATAAAAAAATTTAACCTGAAAAATTATGTCAAAAAGGGCTATAACTCTGCCAAAATGCAATCCAGTGTTATGGTTCTTGTCTCTGTGCGTTTCATTGATGATGAACACACATGCGAAGTTTCATTCATATCCAATCAATGGTTGCATAGATATGTTATCTGATAAAAAATTTCACCTGAAAAATTCAGACAAAAAGGGCCATAAATCTGCCAAAATGCAATCCAAAGTTATGGTTCTTGTCTCTGTGTGTTCCATTGATGATGGTGAACACACATGCAAAGTTTCAATCACATCAAATGAGTGGTTGCATAGATATCTTAAATTTAAATGCAAAAGTTTAACCTGGGTGTCTACAGATGACAACGACGCCGCTGGGGTTATGTCAATAGCTCTCCTGAAGCTGACGACACCGACAACAATGCAATAGCTCTCCTTTGACATTCGTCCCGGCGACCTAAAAACACACTTTTCAACAGCGGTTCATATAAGCTGATATTACTTCCATTCATGCTAAAATAAATAAGTATAAACTAAAACTGGGAGAGAGGTAACCTTTTATTTGCTGCATCAACATTTAACTTCCTTCAAAGGGTGAACTGGCAAAATCAGGTACATATAGATAACCTCTATCACCTTTTTTGTTAAATAGGTCATGGATACTGTGGCCCAATGCATAACTTTGACCCTTGTCTTCAAAAGTTATGGAACTAATTTCCTAATGAATGAATGATAAAATAGATTTTTTTCACATCTCAAGGGCAAGTTCAAAATGGTAAACAAACAAGTCATGTTGGATTCCCATCTATGTTTTTTGAAGACAAACTAAGGACAAGCAAAACTAAAGTGAAGAAAGATGAAGTTATGGTTCTTTCACTCTGCACCTTTACAAATGACTTTTTATCAAAGTGTCCAATTCTTTTTAATACTTTTGGAGTTAAGTCTTGAACAACGGATCAAATTTCATGACAAAGTGGCAGCTATATGCCCACCTGTTTGGGAACATAAAAAACAGAGCAAATAATCTATATATCAACATTTTAATTAAATGAATGCTGTTTAATTTCAATGTGGTTTGAAGCCTTCTTGAACAACAAAAATTTCCCTTGTAAAAATTTTTTTTTCTAACCTTAAACCGGTATCATTAATTTACACATACATCTATTCTCGGTCAATATCCATGCAGTTTAACCAATATTTATTCATTACTGAAAATCAAAGTTAATATTGTTAAGATACTGTTGAAACATTAGCCAGGTATAAATGACAGGTTACTTATCTCATGTTATTTTAATAAAATGTTTGACATTTAAAACTTTAGTACACTTTCAAACACAAAACTTGATATCTTGACTTTTGAGTTCAAGAACATCATATATAGAGTAGGGTATTTGAGATTTAGCGCCCAGAGTTCATACTGTAATCCTTTTTTCCCCAAAGATACTGAGACCTTGTCTAATTGGACATAAACATCTGACATCATCATTTTTTATCTTTCTTACCACCAATCATGATTGCAAACTGGAAACAACATTAAATTAGATGAATTTCACTTATTTACAGAAATAAGTATAGTCCAAAATCTACAAAAGGTTTACTTAACACACTAGGAGCACCGCACAAATGGCAATTTTAATTATTGACATTATCTTTGGCAATTCAACACTTGCTGTGATGTCTTTTTTTTTTAAAATTTTCTTCAACAAATCTGCACCATCTTTTAACACCATCATTTATAATACGTGCACTATATACAAGCTTTAAGTCAAACAAACTGATAAATTACAATTGTTCCCTCATATGATCGATTCACTCTTCTATAAGTATGATTTCCCCTTGCTTGCTTTCTACCACTCGTATTTATAAGAGATACCAGTCAAAATATGACAGTACACATTGTAGAACTTATCACAAATTTCAAAGAATAATGTTGTTACACATGTTAATTAAAAATGAAACATCCTTAAAGAATGAATATATGATTAATAAATCAATGGGGTTTTTACACTATTTTCAACATATTACACAACAAGTTCCATTGATGGAAGAAGACCTCAGGACTTGTGGACGGGGATCGAAGCAGAACCATCGTTCTACCCAAGAAATGTCAAAATTTTTCACATAAAAATTTATATCAAGCAATGTTTAACCCTTTGCTCCATAAGCATTTTCTTTGACTCTTTCAAATTGAAAGCATTAATTCTCCACATATCAGCAATGGGTGAATTCTGTTTATATTAACTGACAGAGTGGAAAACAGTGCAGGAAGTGTTCAGACTGCTCGTCACGAGGCCACTTGTGATTGGTGCGGGAAAACGCGTATCTATAGAGTAAAGGGTTAAATAAAAACCTCTGTGATGAGAGGTAAATACTCTTGAAACAGTGTCTCAGACCACTGTCACTTAAGATGCTTAAAGAATTAAATTAATTCATTTAACATTATCGAAATTGAAGTATTGATTGAAAATAAATTCGGGTAAGTCTTGTCATAGATTCATAGTCAATCAATGTATCATTTACTTTATTTACCATTGTCCATCATATGTACATAACAAGAGCCTGTTCATGATTACTACAAACAGATGTTGGCCAGCTGTACCAAAATTCGGAAAGTGTTTCCATATCAAATAGAATTTCTCTTAAATTAAGCTTTAAGAAAATAATGTAAAGATGGGAACCGATTTTATTTCCACGGCACAGTCAGTTTCGTTATTTTTCATAAGTATGACTTTCATTTGTAAATAGTGAACTTTGCCTATTTAGAATTTATATAAACATTCATGCATATTAAACTTAAATCTTCAGAACCAGTTTTTTTTTATATAATGTAAACACAAAGTCATTCATGCATGTTAAACTTCAATCTCCCATATACTTTCATAGTTATGTGAAAGACGAAAATATGATCAGATCATTAATCAAAAAAATTTAATTTGTAGATATTTAGTTTCAAATAATTTTCCAAGGGAGGTAAGTCAGTGCTATCAGAATCAATTTAGAGCATTACCTATCATCTCACGATGCTATCAGAGATTACTGACAGGATCTGCTATTTAAGGTAGTTCACAGCTTTCCTACTGAATTTTTTGACATCTGACCATATTAAAAAAAACAAAAACAAAGCTAAAGTGAAAGCCAATACATGAATGTACAGATTTTTGATAATTTAGCCAGATGTCTAAAATTCTGTTAGGAACACCCCAAACTACCTTAAAACTTGATACGACATTTTACAACTGACATTGATTGATTGATTGAATATTTAGCATCATTTTTATGCCATCGAGGGCTAACAGACAATCAGTTAACCTAACCACTGTTTCCTGGGATTAACCATTACTCGAGCACACCCCGTCTCCGCAAGTAACTGATAACTTTCCCACTTGAATCAGTGGTGAGAGACGAATGAGACGCAATGTTGTATACCAATCATCACGAAGACTGTTGCTGGGCGGGGGATTCGAACTCACGACCCCTGGATTGATAGTCAGACGCATAACTAACTGAGCTGATCGGGCCCGGCTACAACCGATAATAAAAGATGGTAATTAAATTCAAACGATAAAGAAAACATAACTGATTTTTTTTTATCGTTATTAAATTCTATCTACCTCTGGCACATTTTTTGTGTATGTCTCCATTCTCTGTTTCATGTACATTAGGTCATTAAATTAATCTCAGTATAAAAATGTTGTGAATTGCTAATAGGAACAGATTTGTTTTAATAATTGAAAACACAAAATCGGATTTTTCGACAAAGTTAGAACTAAAGATGTCACTGTAGACAAGACACATGTAATTAAATAGACAAAATATGAGTACCAGCTAGAAATATGACCTCTTGTTCACAAGCAGACAGCAAATAAAAAAACAATGTCCGCAACATGCAAGTGAGATCTCACGTTTAAAGCTAAGGCTTCAACAGCTGCAAAAACCTCCTGGTCTTAAAATAAAAGCACATTTTGTCTTTTTGAACTTGAATACAAAACACATCGTTTTTGCTTGTGGGCTATATTGTAAATCAGAACAAGTACCAGATGATATCCTCTACACATAATATGCCAATCTAAATGGAAATATCAAAATAATTTACAAGGGGTGTTATATTTCAATATTAAAATAGATTATATTGCATTATATATTATGCCCTATTCTATATTCAAATAGTAAACTTATTCAAATAAATCATAAATGCAACGCCTTTATTATTTCATAAAGGTCATCTTTTACAAAACATTCATTACATTTTCTACCAAATACAATGCAATGCAATGCCTTTTTATATCAAAGTTGATATTTTAGGACATTTTTCATTTTAAATGCAACACATAGTTTAGTCAGCTTTGCAGTAGATACTGGTACTGACCTGTCACTGTACCCCTGCAATTGCTCATTTTCATTACTTCAAAATGTTTGGAGTCCAATTAAACAATGAACTTCAGGACCAAATTAAAAGGAAGCCCCCAGATAAAGTAACAAGGAATATTATGTATCTATGGTGAAGTCTACCTATAAATGTGAGATATAAAATATAAATACTGAAAAAAATTGCATGAACAAACATGGGCAGAGATTACATTATGAAATAATGGCACTGTTGCAATCCAAAGTGTAAAACATGATCTGACATTATTAAATATTAATAAATGTAATAATTATAACATAAATGGGGCCAAGAATCAGTTATTTTACACCAGTGTCCGAGATTATAAAACTTGCTCATGGCCATGCTGGACAATGTGTAGGAGAATTACATTTTGAGATAGAAAAAAAACTTTTGGAAGATTTTTAAGGAAAATTAGTGGAAAAGTAATTATATGACTTTTGTTTGAGGAAAGAGGCTGAATGCTAGTGTATACAGAAAAGGGTTATATCCATGTAATAATTATTAATCGATTGATTGAACATATAGTATCACTGTTATGCCATAAAGGGATAACAGACGATCAGCTTTTCTAACCACTTTTTTCTGAGATCCTGGAAGGTTAACCAGTACCTGAGCACATCGATCTCTGTAATTAACTGACAACTTTCCCTCTAGAATCAGTGGTGAAAAGTGAATGACAATGTGACTCATATATCAATCAGCCCACAGACTGAGGCCGTGTTTATTTTAACAAAATATTAAATTATGGTTGTCTTACATATGTCTTATTGAAATTAATAAACCTATCAAATATTCTTTCCTGTGCAATTACTTTTAATACTACATTGTATACTAAGGAATTTAAATTATGAGTTACGTTCTAAACCAATATGGTAATACCAGTTTTCAATCAATCATTCTATAAAACGTATCTTAATTTAAAATTTAAATCATATTTTATTGATTCAATGAACTTGAGCTTTATTGTCTAGTATTTGATGTAAAAAAACACTCTGAGTAATCAATTCTAATTTCAATACACCAAAAGTTGCAACATAGCAACAAAACTATGGAAACAAGAGAAAAATGTAACAAAAACACACAACCAACATTTCAAGATTTGAAGATATTTTTTCACAATTATTATGCAGCAATCTGTAGAAGCGTTCGTTTGTCCGTCTGACTGGATAGGGAGAAAGAGAAGCTGGTGGAGTCTCTGCAGCAGCACTTGACCATCACATCACGATGTTACCAAACACAAATGACTCTTTCATTAATTAATAATCTATAACCATTAATAAATCAACAGCACTATTTTTGTGTACATGTATATTTCATTTTCGCATCAAATCGCAGACAACACCAGTTAGTAACAGTTCCAACATCAAAAACAAGGAAATTCTTCAAAATAAATTACAAGGTAACAAAACATTACTGTATATTAAAAAAGATATTTGATACTTCAAGTAATTATTTTTTAGCATCATTCCATTTATTCATCACTGTGATATACAAGCTTTTGTCAATGTTTAGAATGGATTGCCACTAAGCGTAGTAAATCAGCTGTCATCATCATCGTCTGCGGGATTATTGAAAAGAAAATTTGCAGCTAGTTCTTCATTTTTGTCGCAAGCAAAGTATGCTTGAAGACACGATCCTTCGGAAAATCCTAATTGTTTTAACTGAAATATACAACAAACATAAAATAAGCTTTGAATAAAAGCTATTATCAAATTATTTAAGATGCAGGTGAGTAATAAACCTGTGAAATATTTTTGATATAATCATGATGTAAGATCAATATAAACATTTTTCGGTGTTGCCCTAAAAACTCAACTCTCATACAAAGTACACCATCAGAAACTTATAACGCTTAGCAAAATTGAGTAAAGTTTCCCCTATTTCATGACAACATCAAAATCAACCATTGACATTTTATTGATTTGTTTATATCGTCACATCTTGAAATTTTTGCTAACGCCCACTCGCTTGGACACAACCTGTCAATTATCAGTATACAATCACCAAACAGTCGATTTGTGTATAGGAAAATATTTATATTATAACATTATTTACATATTTAAATATTTTCTAAATTGATATAAAATGACTGTAACAAACAGAATGTGGCAGGTATAATTTATTAGCGGAGCTTGTCTCTGACAATAAATGTACACGCCGGTTGACACCTGTCATGTACTAAGTAAAGTTATTGCTTGAAGTCTGAAATGGCATACATTATCCTTTGATTCATAGTCAACTCCCGAAACCCTCACTAATTTCACAATGCATTGTATCTAAATAAATACATAAATGTTCCAAAATGATATACACATTAAGAACTACAAACTAAAATGCCTATACAAATGATATGAAAACCTACTTAATTAAATAAATGTTGGTGAGACTACTCTAGAATACAATTCTTCCAATTGTACAAGATAAATTTCAGGTGCATGACTGACTTCTCAGTTATTGAAATTCAAATCGCAATCAATCCTGCACAAAATTTGATACATAATTACTCAAAGACAATCATTTATAGAATCTACTATCACTACCATATTCACTAAACGAGAAAAGTTGGATCCAAGATTAAGACATTGGAGCCAAATTTCCTTATTTATGTCTCTTTGCAAATTTATGGTTTATTTATTTCCATTTTGGTACTTTCACTCTGCAAGTGTTTGAGCAATTTAATGCTGAGTGGAAATCACTGTCAAAAATCATAATAATTACCCAAGAGAAACAACACTAATCTTTTACCTATTAAATCAAACTAACATTATAGACTGTTATCTTATTGAAATAATTTTTGTTTCATTTTCTTTTGGTTTTTGCTTTATTTACAAATGTGCAATAATTGGCTGTTTACTGCAATCCCAAGAGTAAAAACGTAACACTTAATTAATTGATACATCACCATAAATAACACAGCTAATTACTTGCTGTAAAATTCAAAATGTGAATATTCAATTCTTCATATGCATGCACCACCTATAACAAGAGTCCCAAATGGGCCTGAGGATGCTCTACTGATCAAAGTGGCCAAAGCACTCTTTGAAATTCAACAATATTAACCCTCTTTGTGTGTGTGTGGGGGGGGGGGGGGGGGGGGGGGGGGGGGGGAGAGGAGGGGGGGGGTCTTAACAACTTATGGATGGATAAATACCCCAACCAAACCAATACTGAACAAAAATCATTGATTGCTATGAAAAGGAAATACTTCAAATTACCATACCATTCATCTGTAAAAAAAATATAGTCCCCTGTAAACCTTTAAATACAACCCAGCCGCTTGATTTGTCAGAACTTCAATCACCCACTCTTATCGATTTGTTATGAGCAAAAATTACTCAAATTTTAAAAAGAATTTTTTTTTACACATGGATGTAAAAAGAAATAATTCAGTTTTTCCAATAATTTTCCTATGTAAAAGTCACATTACAAGGTCCCAATATATCCCAGCCCCTTGATATGCAGAATCTTCAATTCTTGCTGATGTAAGGATAATTTATATCAAATATGAACTAGTTTGACTAAAAGGTTATTGAGTGGAAATTTCTGAAAATTCCCAATTTTAACCTTATTGCCCCATTCACTCCCTGACCGCATATGGAAATCAAATCCTCTTCGTTGAACAAAATCAAATTTATTGTTACTAGACAATGCTTTAAATCTCAAATTGAACAACATATTTACCCAAATGGACAAAAAAATGAGAATTTTCCATTTTCCCATAGTATTCCTATGTAAAACTCAAAGACCTTTACAGGGCCTCTATACATCCCAGTGTCCCTTTATTTGTACAAACTTAGATTTCTTAATCACAGGAATAATTTGTATCAAATATGAACAAATTTGACTGACCAATTGTTGAAAATAATATTTATGACAATGTTCAATTTTAATCATTTTGTGGCCCCATCTGGCCGCTTTTAGAAAGTCAATACTTCGTATCAAACAAAATCATATATGTTATGACTAGAAGTTGCTTCAAAACTCAAACTGAATAAAAAGTCATGAATGAATGATAAAAATGACAATTTTCCATTTTCCAATAGCATTCCTATATAAAACTCAAAGTCCCCTTACAGGGCCCTATAAATACAAGACCCTTGATTTGTACAAACTTTTAACCCATACTCTTTGGGATAATCTATATCAAATATGAACAAATTTGATTGACCGGTTGTTGAGAAAATGATTTTTAAAAGTTTTCTATTTTTAACCTTTTTTTGAACCCACCCTGGCCCCTTATGGAAAGTCAATTCTTCTTATTGAGCCAAATTTTATTTCCTATGACTAGATGATACTTCAGAACTTCAATTGAATAATAAGAAGATTTTTTAAGTTTTGGACTATTTTTAGTAACAGTGGCCATCTTGAATTTCAAATTGAAAAAAAAAATCTTCTGTATAGTCTCCTATACAATAGAAACATCCATGTGAAGTTTCAGTTTAATTGGCCTAGTGGTTTCATAGAAAGTGCTGCTAACAGAGACAACGGACAATGCGCCATCGCAAAAGCGCTAACAAAGGCAGGCGACATTTGTGTTTTATTTCACAGGCACATTTAACTTATTTTTTGGAGCTACTGATTGGAAATCCCGAGAACATTGAGCAGAAACTGTCAGCTGTTTTTTATCTTTGTTTTAACTTCTAATGTTTTTAGCCAGAATGTTCCACAAATCACAAATTTAAAATCAGAAATTTCTCAGGTAAAGACGGATCACATTTCAAAATCAGAAATCTCTCAGGTAAAAATGAGTTTTTGTTGATATTTCATATAAGAGAAATATATCGTCAATCACACTTTGCCAGTAACATTTTAACCATCTTTTCAATTTTTCAGAATACTTACTCTTTCAATAGCTTCTTTTTCCTGTGGTGTAACAGAAATATAATTTGCTCCAGGTGGTGCATCCGCAGGCCTTCCTCCTTGTGCCTCCCCTTCTGTGCCTTGTTCATTTAACATTTGGATGAACTGCTCTTGATTCTGACTTATCACCTGGAATCAAAAAATGTAAAAAAACACCCACAGTTATATACATTATACCACACTCATCATTTATGGATAAGCATCATCAAAAGAGACATTTTATCAAATAATTAAACAATGCTCTACTGTTTTTTACAGAAAACTTCCTACACCTGTTCAACTTACAAAATAACATGTAGTGTAAAAAGTGTTTCAAATTGAAAATACTCTTTGTTTTATATATTAACTCAGATGGGATCCCTTATTTGGAGGACAGCACCAATTAACTCAGTTGGTAGCACATCTGATTATTAATCCAGGGGTCGCTCATTTGAATTCCTGCTCGGACAATCTCCCCAATTCTCACCGCTGATTTATGTAAGAAAGTTATTAGTTATTTGGGGAGAGGGGTATGCTTGAGTTCTGGTTAACCTGCCAGGATCCAAGGAAAGGGGGATCAGGTCGATCATCTTTTAGCCCTCAATGGCATAAATATGAGGCTAAATATTCAATCAATCTAAAAATAAGGAATTCATGTAAAAACAAGAAATGTCACTGGTAAGTGTCGCATGCACCCCAAATGGTCGTTGGAAAATAACAATATAATTATGTTATGATTGGTAGCGATATATCCATGAATATAAAGAGTAATGGACTGATGTTTCAGACTAGACATGCAATTTCATGTTTTTTTACATTAAAGCATGACCTTGACCTTTGTGTAACCTTGAACTTGACATCTGATGTAATGGTCTGGGTATTTCAACAGTAAAATGCTGCTGAAACATCATCATAACATGCTGATCACTTGTGTCAAGCTATTTTAAAATCCCTAAATGTAAGACAAAGTTACAGATCAATTGTTGATAAATTGAGCAGAGTGTTTTTGAAATCCATCCATGTATGATAAGTTAAAGGACGGACTTGAAATCTCAAACAGATTCAAAGTGTTGTCATACATACTAAAAGTGTGACCTTAACCTTTGAGGTATGGGTCTAGGTCTTACTTATGACACGTTGTCATGTCATCTTGTTAAATTGAGCCAAGTTAAAGGCAAAGTCATAGACAAGACACACAATATCAAACAAATTGAAAGTGTGACCTTGATCTTTGAGAAAAGGTTCTGGGTCTTACATGCGACACTGAATTATGTCATGTTGATTAACTGAGCCAAGTGTTTTTAAAATTTATCTATAGATGACAGACCGGACAAGAAATGTCAAAATGACTGAAAATGTTGTCAAACAAGGTTAAATTGTGACCTTGACCTTTGAAGTGGGAGTTTTAGGTGCTAAGTGCAACACGTCGTCATGTTATGTTGATCATTTATAACAAGTATTTATAAAGATCCATCTATGCATGACAAAGTTGCAGACTGGACATGAAAACTCACACAGACTCAAAGTGTTGTCAAACTGAAATTGTGACCTTGACCTTTGAGGTACGGGTGCGGGTCTTACTTGAGACACGTCGTCATGTTATATTGATCAATTGTAGCAAGTATCATTAAAATCCATCTATGCATGACAAAGTTACAGGCCGGACACAAAATCTTACAGACTTAAAGTGCTGTTAAACAAACTCAAATTGTGACCTTGACCTTTGAGGTACAGATGTGGGTCTTATTTGCCACACATCATCATGTTATGTTGATCATTTGTAGCAAGTATATATAAAATCCATCTATGCATGACAAAGTTACAGGCCGGACATGAAATCTCACACAAACTCCAAGTGTTGTCAAACAGTGACCTTGACCTTTGAGTAATGGGTGTGGGTCTTACTCGTGACAAGTCGTCATGTTATGTTGATCATTTGTAGCAAGTATCACTAAATCCATCTATGCATGACAAAGCTACAGGCTGGACACCAAATCTCACACAGACTCAAATTGTATTCAAACTAAAATTGTGACCTTGACTTTTGAGGTACGGTTGTGGGTCTTACTCCTAA
Source organism: Panopea generosa (assembly GCA_029582155.1). Classification (NCBI taxonomy): domain Eukaryota; kingdom Metazoa; phylum Mollusca; class Bivalvia; order Adapedonta; family Hiatellidae; genus Panopea; species Panopea generosa. The sequence goes on along the minus strand of CM055901.1, from coordinate 19,115,304 downwards.
CACGTCATCATCATGTTATGTTGATCATTTGTACCAAGTATCAACAAAATCAATCTATGCATGACAAAGATACAGCCCTGAAACGAAATACCGTACGGAAGGACGGACACACGCTGCAATACTATATTGCCACCCCAAAATTTTTTTTTAAGAGTGTATGTATTTATGAGAAATCATTTAAAGTGGTCTTCAGGAGTCAAGGCAAACATACTTGTAATAGCTGTGGATTTGACTGTCCAATCTGCTGTAATAAATCTGGCAACAACTGAGGATTTTCTTGTATTATACTTCGCATGTGTTGAAACTGTGGTTGAGTGCGTAGGAAAGACAGAGCGTCACCTGAAAGAAATAACACAACTGCTTGTTTGATGTTGTCATTAGATTTCAAAACATAGACATCTGAATTAGAATTATATAAATGTTAGTCATATAGATGGAAGGATATTCATATACATGCATAGCAAATCTCATTTTTAATACACATCATATTTAGAAATCATCAGAAATGCTCCAATGGAGTTAAAAAGGTATGTACCAGTCCAGCAGTGAATGATCTTTCAGAATGGAAACAAGTAAAGGAATGGTATTTTAATGCCATTTTTATCGCATTACAGGTTATATATGGTATTATGGTTTTACTGGTGGAGGACCACATCTGAATGAATCGAGTGTAGAATTATCATCCGCATACAAATAACTATTTCGAATCAAATGTTTGGCCAGAGTTCAAACCCATGGTCTTCGTTTTGAGGGGCAAATAACCAGAAGACAGCACCAAAGACTACTCAGCCCAGGAGGACCTTCAAAGCTACTGCATGAAAAACCTTATATTTAGGATAACTACTTGTTTAAACTTGGCAAAGCTGCTCATTATGTAACAGTGTCTATTCTAGGAATAAAAAGATGTTTGTAAAATAGTGGGCATTTCCAAACAAGAGAGCTTCCTAGAAAGATAATGAAAATAATTATGTTCATTTTCGAGTGACATCCTTTGCAATATGAGTGTCATTAACTTTCAGAATGGAAAATAATAATTAGATGCTGATGCTTCATGTGTATCTTATGAATTTTCATATATCTGTGTTGATAAGATAAAACCCACTTGTTTTTTTACATAAATAAACATTTCTTCTAGCCTTTAAAAATTCGTATTGAAAAAGAATGTAACTAATATGAACAATTTTGTTTGTCAAAATATGACTGGATGGCACAATTGCGTGTCCTAGAATAGAAAGTGCTGAAGTCTTTTCATAAATCTCTGCAAAACAGTGGAAATATATATATAATTTACTGATGTTGTGCTACTTGACTAAACTCACCAGAAAGCTGAGAACCAGCTGGCGGTACAGGCATTTGTTGAGTACCACTAGCAGTTTGTTGTGCTGGGGTAACCTGGCGCTGCAGTTCCTTGTGCAGGGGATCCAGTTGTTGCCTCGGCACTTGGCTGTGACTGTTGTGACGAGGGTGCTGCTTGGAGGCGCTGCGGGAGGTGCCGCGGGTTCTTGCATTTCAGGAATTCCCTATAAAAAGTTATTAAAGTAGGTTAGCCTATATTTACATTGTACACATAAGTAATAACTATCTTAAATGCTAAGCTAAAAATCTCCACAATTGATTGAGTAGTAACCTCTCTTTCATACTCTTGAAGATATATTACAGACAAGCAAAAATACTCAAAATATTAGGTGCAAATGGGAAAGATAATCATTGTTATTATTCAATATAGAGTTATTTTACATTTACCTCTATCCATGTTCCAAGTCACAATGAACTCCCTTCCAGATTTATGTAGATATGTTCTGGGCAAGCAAAATAGTCAAAAATAAAGTACATATTTGATTCTATCCATAATTTTATGTTAACAGGGATGGTAAAATCTTCACATTTTTATATATGTCTGATGAATATAAGCCGAGTGTTTATTTATCCATACAAAAACCTGACTCTTCAGAATTTTTTTCACTATTTTGGGATGATCACCCACACCCTTGGAATTGAGAATTGTAACGGCTTATTCATTAAAATGAGAATACTTTTGCAATAATCATTTTGTTCAACTTTATAAAAAAATGTGTGCTCTTGCTTCACTGACCATTTAATTGAAGAATCAATTTCATATTCAATTCAGAATGAGGAAATAGACTTATGACAAGTTTCAATTACCAATTATTGAAGCTTTCAATTGGGATTTTTACCACTCAGTTGGAAAAAAAATATACTATTTGTCATTGGAAATATGACCCAATAATAGCCATAAAAATGGCAAATAAAACCCACTGCTCTTGAACAAGAAAAACTTTGTAACTTACAGAAAATAAATATTCAACAGCTCTGTCAGGATTATTAAAACTTGCTCTGAGAGCTCTGACAACCTTCTCTCTTGGGAAACCCATGTTAACCATTTGAGCTACACAGTCTTCGTAACCCTGTCCTGTAACTAAAGCACTCTCAGCACTGGTTGCACTTGCGCCTGATGTGACTGACATGTCCGACTGCGATGATTCCGTTGTGGCTGTGTCTGTTGAGGTGGCGGATGTGGCAGATACTGATTCAGAGGGGGTTGTTGTACCAGTGCTGGGTTAAACAATGTAAACTGTAGTGACGGATATTGCAGTTATTCATGAAACTAACTGACTGTATAAAAATTTAAACAGTAAGGTATTTTAGGGAAAGATATCGAAAGATACAAAACGTGTCACATGTGTCATATATTGTTCATCATTGATACACGAATCAACAAAAGAAAAATTAATCTGAAAAATCATTTGACAGCAAAAATTCTCGACCATATTCAATGCAAAACTCCAGAAACAGTTATGATTAGTTTTAAGTTTATAAAAAAAACACTTAAAAATAAATAAAAGGTGTAATAAAAACACTCTCAAAGTCTGCCATTAGCCATTATAGTGTTTATTCCGCAATGTTCAAATACCAAATTTAGTACTGATCTATTTAAATTGAGCACATCCTTCTGTGTCAGTTATGCATCATTTGTTCACAACTTGTGCTTGTTTATCCAAAATGTTGTCTAATCACCTGCTGCAAATGAAAAAAGTAAAGACTATACGTCACCTGTCTCAGACTATCAGCATTCTGTTTGAGTAAAACCTTAACTAAAATGCTACTTTGTCTACAAATTTCCATTTGTAACTCAATATGAACTTCAAATTTATCTAGTAAGCAGCCAATTTGAATATTAACTTAATTGCTCAGATTTTTTTTTGTAATACAATGTTTTCTCCAGAGCGTAACCTTAAAAACACAAAAATTCAAATTATGCCTATTGGTTTCAGAGTTATTTTTACAATGCTAGCCGTTTTGACAGATTACATGATATGATTCAGGAAAACCCCCGGTCACTCGGTTCTACCACGTTACGTAAACGCTTTAATTGTTTATTAACCCTATATTGATCACATATATAATTTTCCGTGAAGCAATATTGTAGTTTGCGATGACCTTTGCTCGCATATGACCCAAGACTAAGACAACATCTGTGAAATCAAACAGATGCTGCAACAAAAGCACTGATATATACCCAGTTTTAGGTTGTTTGTATATAAAGATGAAATGTGGAAATCGTGAAACTTTCCAAAAAAGTTGTTTAAAATGTACGTACGATACTCTATTTGAAAAACTTTTTATTTTGTTTTCTATAAGGTATCGATACGCGCATGCGCGACATTTTAATACCAGTTCAAACAGCCGTCAGCCCAAGTTTTACAGCGATATTCCTGGTGCCGTTTATATTTCTTTAACGGACGATTAAAAGGTTATGGAAAAAAGAAATTAACTTTTAGAAAATTATATTCATTTTGAAAAATTTAATTAATTTTTTCGTTAAGTTACCATTTAAATGTTTTTATATTATTTTTTAAGGTAATATTACTCTAAAATGAGTCTAGCTATCAGCCAGAAGAGAAATGCTTTTGGGAAAAAGAAAACAACAAAGTTTTGTTTTTCAAAGAGTATAATGCATGGTAACAACAAAGTTTTGTTTTTCAAAGAGTATAATGCATGGTAACCCTAAACATGTAGCCAACCTGAAATATATAATATTGAAATAATTTTAGTGTTTTCATTAAAAATAGTTAGGGCCTTGGTGATTGAGCTGTGTCCATGACATTTGAAAAGTTCATGACCCTGTGGCCATAATCATTTCAAAGGCCTCAAAGGCCTGAGGGAAGACTCGCTGCTTGTGTTAATTCGAAAAATGTAGGTTCAGGAAATTGGAAAACTTAGCTAGAATTCTGATATGTTAAGTAAGAAGGCAATTCATTGGGAGTTAGAAAAGAATGTGGTGTGTTTGATATTTCTTTTGTGTATCTGTATAAATAATCTCCTGCATACAATACAGAGTCCATATCAATACTTTTCCAACAGTACCTATCAAACGGTTTTAATATTGCATTTGCAAAAAATGCTGAACAACATGGTACACACTGTCTTCCCTGTGAAAATTGACTGAATATTCGATGAACCCTGGTGAAAATTGCCATTTAAATGGAATTTTGTAAACTGGTAACATGGTGGTCCAGGAATCCTTTCCACATCTCCACATAAAAGTTATCAACATGAACAACCTATACGAAAGCTTGACAAACAAACCTTCATATTCTGATGTTTGACTTTTTGATAGAGTATTGATCAAATTAGTCATCTGAACTCTTAACTTGTCCAACTCCTCAAGCAAGAATTTCAACGATTCAGTTCCAGATATATATATATATATATATTATATTTTAACTTCAACTCAAGATTTTGTTTTTCCATGAATCATCTTCAGTCTGGCAATCATATACTTTGTGCTACAACTTCAGTCAATTTTAATATCTCCAATTCAATAGTAATGATTTATGGATAACAAAAAGCATTCAGCTTAAAATGTTCCTGATTCCGAAAATATACCACACATTATCCAGAACTCTTTGTCCAAAACGAAACAAACATGACCTACTTACAGATTTACGTGAATATCGACTTTAGTTATGTTTGATTCTCATAAAGCTTTCAATCAACAATATAAATTATCAATTAATTGCATTATAAACAGTTTTGCGTGACCTAACTTTAATCAATCTAAGACACAACAGACATAACGGTCAGTTGACCTAATTAATGGTTAAATATGTTTTGATAAACTAATTAGCAGCAAAAATTGAGTAGCAATACAACAGTATATGATAAGGGTAAATATATATATATATATATATGAAATTATGAATATATATTGAAATCAATTACTTTGAGCAGTGGATCTGTACATCAACATCAAAACACTGCTTGCATAAGATGACAGATTGGCGTGTTTTTCTGTCAACAACAAAAATAGCCCCGAACCTAATTTCTTTATTTTACTATCAAAATTAAAGAGGACATTCAATAGTGAATGAAATTACGCTAACAATCACTTTTTACTCAAACTACGAGTTATTATATTGAAAACATGTCAATATTTCACCTTGTCAATGATTACACCTGATTACAGTCGAATGATGTTAGAGATTATAGCCCCCCCAACCAGATGACGTCAATATGCATAGTAGTAAATGCGTAAAACAATTTTTTTATCAATGAAAATTGCCGTATTTTTAGAGCACAGTGAGATAAATGTATTCTTCTGCATTTAAATGGAAATTGTATGCTTCACTTATTGTATCTTTGAATTTTTGTACAGAAAAAAATCTGCAATCAAAAAAAAAACTTTGAATCTTTTGTTATATAATATGTCCTCTTCTATGGCAAATGCGTTTTGAAACTTGTGAACTACTTTATCTGTCAAAGGAATATGGCGGTTCCTGCCACTATGTTACCTTTATAACAGATTGCTAGGGCTACACGACGGCTAAGGATGTCAGAGCTTTGCTCGCCTTCCAAAAAATAACTAGTTTCTAGTTGTAAATTGTTGCCAGAAGTAAAACATTCATTTGAAGTTAAGTTGTTAACTTAAGTTGCAGTTTTGAACGAGAAATTTGTGTGAAACAGGAAGTAAAACTGTTTTTAAATAGTAAAATATGTATCTTTTACCTCCGTTTATTCAAGTTGATTAAGTTTAAAACTAGTCAACTGATGACGCCCAGATTTTTAGTCAGTGGGTCATCAATGACCCCTAAAAAATGGGACCTGGAGAAAACACTGGTAATAACACGGATAATTTAAGGCATGGCGTCAGTGCAGTTGATAGAATGTTGGTTGCTCACATTAGATGTTGTGGGTTCAATTCCCAGCTTGATCAAATGGCCTCTTAAAACAAAAACAATCAGTACCAATTCTACCATATACAGGAACTCAAGAGAAATTCATGTAAGTTCTAAGCTTACTTTGCCACCCAGCTAAAATGATAGAAAAGATGCACTATCGACTGAGCTAACAGGGCCTGGCTTTGTCTTGACTGAGACTACTCACCTTAGAGTGGTTGTACTTTCTGTTTCTAATTTTTCTTCAGTTTTAGATGTTTCTGTTGCAGGAGCAGTATCTGGTTGTTGGGTTGCTGGAGCGGGGGCTGGGGAAGCTGTTTCTGTGGCTGGGGCTGCGGAGGCTGGAGCAGCTTTTGGCTGTAAAATCAATATAAGTGTCTTACAACATGGAGTTTGATATACACATATGACAAACTTACTTTGAACAAAGCATTATAATGGGTTGATAAAATCTGGCAAAAGCTAAGTCTTACAAGTGAATTTTAATTTTCACTTGTCCATAGATGAAATCTACTTTCATATCAGACAATATCACTTGTAACAAAACAAATACTTTATGTATAGTTAATAGAAGCCATTCAATGAAAATTCATTCTTTAATGCCATTAAATGATTCAAAATAACTTATTCAAATTGAAATATAACACTGAAAGCTTGTTTATAAATAAAATGAGCCATTCACATATTTTATTATGAAATGGAAAATTAACTTGTTCACAGTCAAACTTTAAAAATTTAATTTTTCCATATATTTAAAGAATAGATTTCACCACAATTGCTTTATCAAATCAGATACGAATTAACAGAATCAATATATTGATACTGATGGGTTGTTCCATATACTACAAATAAAAGATCTAATCTGCAGCTTTTGTGGTTTCAGAGAGGATGTTTTCGTGCAATGTTAACATAGACAACAGACAGAAGATTGATAGAACAATCAGAAGACTCAAGTGAGTAAAAATTGGATCCAGATGAAGGACAGTCAGACAACCTGCTCCTATAAAGTATTGCTTAATAAAACAGTATGGAAAAAATTAAGACATTGGGAAAAATGTGTGGCAAAACATAATGCAATAAACAATCTAACACACAATTATTTACAAAATGCAAGTTTCGTACAGAAGCATAAATAGTGATACACACAGCAATAAAATGATGCGAACATATTGAAAAATTATCTTTGGTAGGACATGTTGATAGTTTCGTTGTGATAAATTAAAAACATTTTATGTAAAAAATGTGTTGTAATTTAAGATATAACTGTTACACTGGGTTACCTTTGTTACCATGACAACCACAAAGTTCTTCTCTTCAATCTTGTAACTGCTAACAACTTTATCATCGTCAAGAATTTTACCTGTAATAGACAAAACATGTGTGGATGTCAGTAACAATTTCATAGCACATGACGGTACTACTGTAGTGCAGCGGGTAAAGTGTTGGCCGCTCATGCCAGAGGTTACAGATTCAGCGTGTTAACAACCAATTTCAATTTGTAAAAAAATGCATCCATTTAATATCATGTCATTGTCATGATACAAGCATTATCTAACCATGTGTTACGTCATCATAACATGTGTATAAGATATACTGAAAGATTTACGGTAACTGTATTATAAACAAGTACACAGCTCAAGGACGTACATGTACTGCTTTAGAGAACAGCATTTACATGTAATTAGAGACTTAAGTTTTTCAAGAATGATTTTTTTTATTCCTTTTAATTCTAGTTTTTGGAATACTTATCAATTCTAATACAAGGTATGATAAAAAGATGCAAATTAATCTCATGTATAATAAAGAACAAGTGTGACATCACTAGTATATAAACTCTTAAATATATAGTTTCAGATACATGGCGAGTAATATCTCCATGTGTTTATACTTTCACAGCTTAAGAGATTGATTTGGTATGTGACCATGAGTGTACTTGATCATTTCTCTTTGAATACATGGAGAACTTATCGTCAATATATGCAAAAATGGAAGCGTCTAGAAACTATCGTTTTCTGTATAGCCAAATAAAGTCAATAATTAAAATATCTGTACCAGCATAAATGAGTTTTTGACCTGCAGCAGGAAATGCATCTGCTCCTTTTTCTTTTTCTATCTTTTCTTTCAATGCTTTTACCTGAAAACAAATAGAGAGTCAACTTATATAATCAGGCAAGTTACCAATATCTAATACCAATTAAATTGGAAAGTCTTGAACATAGAAGACAAATTAAGCTTTCCTGTCTACACAAAAGTCAGCTTGAAATATTTATTATCCTCGCATTACCTTGGTTCGATATGCTATTAATGTACAAATTAAAAAATACAAACAAGTTTTTATCCTCCCTCTAAAAAAGGTTCCAATTAATATTATTCCCTTAAACAATCATTTATAATCAGTCAAAAACAGTCATGTAAATTAATATAGCAGTGACGTGACTGAAAAGATCAAACATATCCAATACTTTTGGTTACGACTGCTTTTTTTATTTTATTAAATAAAAATAACATTAATGAAGTCTTTTTAAACATATAGCAGGTAAGAGTATTACTCTTCCTGTGATTTCTGTTTTGCTAAATTGCTGACATACAAATATTTCACCTCTTTTTAATCATTACAATAGTGCAGTGAATACACTGGATTTAAGTTTTTATATGGGTTCCCGTTACTCAGAATATCCCATTTTTTTATGTGAACATTTGCTTCTGACCGGCTGCGAGTAGACTTTAGAATTACTAAAAAAAGTTGTTTTTTTAAAAAAAAAAAAAATGGGTGAAGGGTTATCAGTTCAAAAAGTGCCACTTTGAACTTGACCTTAATAAAAAAAAAATGGCGACAAAAACATTTCAAATTTGAATTTTTTATTATTTGGTATAGAAATAAGGGGGTTTTAAGGCCATTATTTGGGAATAGTGCAGGGAACAAAATTTCCACTCATCGTATTTATGAGTGGAAATTGGGCAGGGCAAGAAAAATTTAAACATCACTCATCCTGCAGGATCGGACTATGTTGAAAATGAAACCGCAAAACTGAAAACTTATAAAACTAGAGCTATCACTGAAGGTGATGAATACCCCCGAACGCCGCCATGACAGAAAATGGTTTACCATTGTATGAAGTTTTATTAAATTATATCCAATAGTTTTAAAGTTATGCTCCGGACAAGGGAAATATATCAAAGGGCAATAACTCTGTAATTAGCAAGAATAGAGTTATGTTTCCTGTACACTGCACTTCCTGTCATTATATTCTATCATTGTATGAAGTTTGATGAAATTCCATCCAGTACTTTAAAAGTAATGCTGCGGACAAGGGAAATATATCAAAGGGCAATAACTCTGTAATTAGCAAGAATAGAGTTATGTTTCCTGTACACTGCACTTCCTCTCATTATATGAAGCTTGATGAAATTCCATCTGGTACTTTTCAAGTTATGCTCCGGACACGAAAAAATATCAAAGGGCAATAACTCTGTAATTAGCAAGAATAGAGTTATGTTTCTTGTACACTGCACTTCCTCTCATTATATTCTACCATTGTATTACGTTTGATGAAATTCCATCCAGTACTTTTCAAGTGATGCTCCGGACAAGGAAAATTGCAACGGACAGACCGACCGACAGACCGACCACAGGGTGACTCCAATATACCCCCTCAAACTTCGTTTGTCGGGGGTATAACAAGACTACTATATGTCGGTATCCTGTCTTGTCTGATCCCAGTATCTATTTTATCCCTATGACGTAATGCTTATTTTACATTAAGCTGTTTTTTGTGATTACTAAGTGCAATTGTCACTTTCTGTATTGATGTTTTATACATATATTACCAAATAAATTATTATGATATATTCTAATATGGTTTAAATCTTATTACACTCAGGTCCAGTATAACGAGGTAGCCAGGTTAAGGTGTGATAAATATGACAGACCATCTATAAACATTTTTGTTACTAAACTCTTTAAAATATATTTAAAACAATTTGACATGTTTATACGGTTGATTAACTGTGATTGCGTGCACTGTGAAATCTCGCGAGAATAGCAAGAAAATATAAATGGACTCGGGACATGAACAAAGGTTTGCCTCAATTAAGGGGTCTTCTACGATACTTCTTATAAATTTATAAGTCCACAACAATGGATTTTGCTGTTTATTTGTAATGGTTATTATTTTATTTATAGCTGTCATACATGCACAAATCTATGGTTACATCTTTACGCTTATTACACATATTACACTTCTGAACTAATTACGTTATTTGTTTATCTAATAAGGAGTGAACATTTGTAAACACAACATGCAGGTAAAATGGCTACCAATTATATTCTAGCAAGTTCTTGTCTACAAAGAGAAGACGTAGAAAAATTTTGAAAGGCAAGAATATGTAAATGATTTACTGAATAATGAATATCAAAGATAAAATGTCACAAACTCTCATCCTTTACTTTCAGTTCCAGCAGCACCGACAGAAGAATTGTTGCCGGTTCTATTATCTCCCCACCCACGTTATCATTATCGATAAATTTAGAAAGAGAAACACCATGTCGTTACCGTTTCTTCTGGATCAACTTCTATCTTGAACGTTTGTTGTTGGAGTGTCTTTAATGTCACAAACATTTTCTCCGTTTAGTTGTCTGTCCTTATAAATGAATTATTTGAAAATGTGGATTTTTTTTCTTGCAAAGTAATGCACTGGCCGCCATAGAATGACGTCACTCAGAATCATTCGGAACACTTCGACTGTTACGGAATTAAACGGTAACGCACGATTTACTTTGGAAGTTCCCAATCGTGGATAACCGGTAATATCCGTCAATAACTTGTGACTACTAAATGCTGAGACGAATGAAAGTAATAATTTCTGAATGACGTTGCAATAATCAAGGACTTAAATATCTCTCTCTATAAGTGTATGTTATAATCAAGATTAAAAACAACAGAAGACGCACAAATTTCGGCAAAAAGTCTTTAAATGTTTGTCTGAATTTAATCACTTTGGTAGCAAAGTAAAGCCAACGAATTATATGGGGTCTATACAAGTCATTGAAAGTGTTAATAATTTTCTCATTAGATCTAGCTATCAATTATAGAGTTCTTTGAATTAAAACTATTATACCCGTATCAAGACTACAGATCGAAAACAAACAATGCCCGTTCCCAGTTCACGAACTGTTTAGTGTAAAATTTGAATTTGAAAATATAAATCGGGAAATTCATTTAGTGTGTCACTTTACTTATTGTTCGATCTTTTGTAAGCTTTATAAAAAGTATTCTTTCTGAAATATGCAAAAATACTGCGCTAATGAAACATTCTTTGCATGATGTTCCAATTTGTTCGTACGCAATTATTGAGGGGAATTTATCAGGATTTTCCCAATATATCATGTCTATATATACTCTCTGACCCCATAATGCCAAAAGGATAATTATCTATTTAAACATGTCAAAATAATATATCAAAAAGGGATTTTCTAACTTGGGCTACGCGCCTAGGTTAGACTAAAATAGATTTCCCGCTGAAAAAGTGCAACTTATTTTGTGACATTTAAAATGAGTCAAGTGATTCATTTTGATTTCAATTTGATCCGTTATACATAGAGGCGGGTCCAGGATTTCAGTAAGAGTGGGGCAACACAAAATCTGAACGGGCACACATGTTTTTCATTAGAAATATTGTGGATTTTAAAATAATACAGGAGTTTATAGGGAGGGGGCGTACGCCAAGTTTTTCAAGCGCAAATCCGCCATTGATACAGGCTTACACGTAGTAAAATTGTTTCATTTTAGAAAGAGTCCGAATGACGTCAAGCAGTATTAAGTGCTGTCTATATTTAGAATGGGGATTTCGTTTCAAGTTTACCACTCCAACAATTTAGACGTTTTGGTGGAATTGACATACCAAACCATTCAGATTTTATTTATCAATGATAATCAGATGCTTTTTATCCATTTTAATAATTATTTTATTTTTTTAGCTATTTATAGCGCTTTTCCTAATATACTCGCTTTAAGACTTACGAAGAATAGTGAAATGGGTCCCAAGATCGGGTGACCATCTGCCCCGGCGCCACTAGGATGCCAAAGATATCACAATATGTTAAAGTTACTCTGGCGGATACAGGAAGAGAGACAATAGGTCAGGAACTCCAATGAGATTTTTAAAAAAAAAATGTACTGTGGCAAAAAGACACCCTTCCGTGAAAATAGTGAAACAGGTGTACAATTAACATAATTTGGTATTCTTCTCCCTACATCGGACTGGCATCACATTATTTAAGGAAACGTCTAGTAAAACATTTTATAAGATAATGTTTTTTACTTACTTATTCTGTGGACTGCCTTATTATGTAATTCTTCTCTCTTTTCTCTTTCAACTTTGTTTTCACGTAGTTAAACGTGGTGCCAGCAATTACATTTCACTATGGCCTACCATTCAGTCAACTTGTGTAAGCATTTTGCTTTATTTGAAACGAAATGGTAGTGATTTAATGACATCACGTGTTGCCATAGGAAGTTTCTATTGTAAGATGAATTGTGTTGAAAAATGTACTCTAATCTTCATTCATTCTCTGTGTGTTACAGAACTATTGGTGTGTCTAAATAACTATATAAGCGTTTCATCTGCCAGTTAGGTAGACTTTATGGTATCTAGTATTTTAAATTAAAAATTTTCATTAATTATTTCATTTAAAGTAGTAATGTCAGGTGATATACAACAAAATCCTGGCCCTGTATTCACAATGGATTCTGGCTGTATATCATTGTTACATATTAATATAAGAAATATTAGAAATAAAAATATACTATTTTAGATTTTGATATACTTAGCTTTAACGAAACCTATTTGTCAGTCACTGTTAATGACGAACATTTATTATTAGATGGTCTAAATACTTTTTACAGAAAATATAAAAATGCTCATTCTATTGAAATTTTAGAATCCTGTATGTTTCAAACACTATTATTTCTTGTCGCTAAGAACAATTTAAAGTCATTCTTCTTGATTAAATTTGGATTGAATTACAAAATCGTAATGCATCTTTTATTATGTGTACATTATATAGGCAACCCAGCACACATGTGGGTTTTTTAAATAATCTTAATATAGGTCTAGAAGGGCATTCGAATCATCAAAAAATGCAATTCTATTAGGTGATGTAAATGAACGTCAGTTAAATACTGCATCTCTATATTTAAAAGATATCTTGGTTATTATTAAGATGGATTATGTAATTAATACTCCTAGAGGGTAACATATACTACTCCTAGTCTTGAAGACCCTGTTGGTTTTGTTGTTGTTGTTGTTGTTGTTGTTGTTGTTGCTGTTGTTGTTGTTGTTTCAAAATTCATAAACATTCTTAATTCCGGTGTAATTGTGACGCCACGATCGGTAATAGACCACTTTACAACATAATTTATATTTTAAAGTTAGTTATGATGCAAACAAAACTCTTATTAGCGGAGAGTGTGGAATTATAAAATTGCAGTTTATAAGTTGAATACTTTAATAAGAAATACAAATTGGCAATTTTTGTACTTGAACTCTTTAGATATTGCTTCTGACTTATTTTCTGTTAAATTTATTGATTTAATTAAACAATGTATTCCCTTCAATTTGACCACTAAACGACCAGCAGACAAACCATGGTACGATTCACTTATACGAAAAGGTTTCAGATTAAGAGACAGACAGAGACGTAAAGCTATACATACACGTTTAATTAACGACTGGGACTTATATTAACATTTAAGAAACGTGCAAAGGAACGTTTTCTTGATAATATTGAACATGGAATAACTGATGCCAATATCAATGATCAGCGTCCGTACTGGAAACTTCTGAAATATTTCAATAAAAGTAGTATCACTTGTGAGACTGTTCCTCCGCTGCAGACGACGATACCTGATTGAAGTGTTATTCTTTCTACTACAGACATAACTATCTCTTCAGTAGACTCAATTACTAAATTTTATTAAAAAAACACAACAAATACTCTACTAGAACACGTTTCGATATACGACTCAGAAATCACAGATATTCTAAAAAAAAATATTAATAAAGTGTGTGGTAATGGCAATATCAGTCATTAAATGTTACGGGAGACATTGTTCACTAAGAGAAGGTATATTCTCAAGTGCTTGGAAATATTATGCAAAGGTTCATTTTCTGTTTCTACATCCAGTATAAACGATATGAAAGGTGTACTTAACCACGATTTACAGATATTATCAAATAGTATTAAATTCGTCTAAACAATGGCTTGTTGATTTAAATCCAGGTAAAACAGAAGTTATATTGTTTGCTCTCAATAACGAAGATCAACGACATGTATTAAATTTAATAATGTTCAGCTTGAATTTGTTGAGCACCATAAGCGCTTGGGTTTTAAATTCAGTCAAGATGCCAAATGTCATCAACATATAGATACGATTATAACTTCAGCCTCTAAATTTCCCGGCATGATGCGTTTCTTAATTAGTTTAACTAAAACGAAATAGAATGGTTAGATTTACAAGATAGACGGAACTTTCAAAAATGTATTACTATGTTTAAAATGAATGAAGATAGATTACCAGGATATTTATCAAACCTATTCCCTCCACAAGCCAATGACGCTACTCTCTACAATTTGAGAAATTCAGATCAGTGTGTTACAAGGCCGAGAAGAACGGAGCTCTTTTCCAAATCGTTTGTACTATCTTCAGTTGAAATTTGGAACAACCTACCGTTAGTAAATCCGCTCCCCAGCTTCACTTCAGATCTTTAAGAATAACATACTGAGACTATATTTAAAACATCAATTGTTCCTAAGTACATGTACTTACCAGGTTGCAGGTCACTTTCCGTCATACATGCAGGATTAGGATTATTGTAGTAATCTAAATCTCGATCTCTACATCAATCATTTACGTTTAACCCCTAAATGTGATTGTGGATTTGCGACAGACTACTAAAATTTTTATTCCAATGGTTAGGTTAACTGATCGTCTGTTAGCCCTTGTTGGCATAAACATGACGATAAATATTCAATCAATCAATCACCTAACCGTTCTTATTAAAATTATTGTTTCGTTCTATTTTTGTGTAAAACGTGGAAAGAAATGATTTAAATGAAACTTTTATTATGTACCCATTTATGTCATGTTTTATCTCTATCAATTATTTGTGTGAAGAGTCGCAACTTATGTTAAGAACTTGTGGCTTGACCCTTTTGTGTACACATTACGGGTATAACAATTGTTAAAATAAAAACCGACACCACATACAATTTGCGGGCGCTTTAAGAAATTGGACGATAGTTGCCTTCTATTTTGACCCTTAGCCCAAATACTTTGATAGATTTACCAAGATCATGGCAATCACATGTTCTCTTTGAACAAGTTTTGCCTCAGAAAAAATTGGACTGAGTTTTCTCGTAAAACAAAATCAACATCATTATAATATTAATATAATTGTTATGCACGTTTATCAGTTAAAAGTATATCATATCCACGTTTAATAAAAAAATAATGCTTTTTTTGTGTTTATATATGATTAAATTGTTTTGATATAAGTAAATTGCTTATATCACATATAAAAATTGTTTGAAAAAATAAAAAAAATGTATAAAACCTTGACTGCGGTTTGAACCTGAATAGAGGTTAACGCTTTTGACCACTGAGACACGTTGGGTCCCAATTATGCAGAACAGTTTAACACCATCTATAACTGTCTGTTCATTAAATGATGGAAAGTTTATTGAATCACAGAGAGTAAGGTCCCATTCAAAGATAATGGTTGATTCCGTCCTTGTAGTTTATCTTATTTGTGAAACATTCGTTAATTCGCAGGCCGGCGTTTAACTCGTTTAATTTTGGCATAACCCTATACTGGCCAATGAGTACTTTATTGCGGGCAGCGATTTAGTATTTGGTCAACTTGACAATATTAAAGAATTTCACACTACAGCGACAAAATACAATATAAGTTATTGAACAGAATATCCAAAAATATGATGTTTGATACAAATGTGCAGTTTAACTGCTGTGATAAAAAAATTCGGCGATATAGATGAGACCTCTTTAAATGTGCTTAGTCTTGATAGGGGCGCCATTCCAACTGACCGGAACTGGAAGTAATTCAGACGTTTAGAATACGTTTTACATATATGCAAATTTTTGTAATCACCTCAAAGTTATTGCTGGTGCATATAAAAGACCAAAAAAAAACCCCGTGTAGTTGTAGTTCACAACCCATATTTTGACCAAATTGCTAATATATTGAATGTCCCGATTTAGAAATTCTCATTTATGTGAGGTCAGTAACTCATGCTTGTTGGCTGCCATTTTCATTTGCTCAGTCACTGGTCGTGGAACACTAAGTACTCTACTATGGAACGTAAGCAGAAATCTAGTTATCTATTTTTCTCACTGTATAACACTATCATCGGTCCTGTTTCTTGTTGCCATTTGCGAAGTCTGATTTCTGCCTATTGCTTAATCAGTCGGAAAGGAATGGAAAGTATCAAAATGGATTACTGGCGATATTCAACGATGGTTGCTATCATACCACATACCATACATTTTTGTGCTTTTTGTTTCTTTGTTTGGTTAGTTAATTTGTATATGTATTTCACGTTAAACTAAATCTTGAACTAAATCCTACCGCAAATATACTAAAAAAGATGTGAAAAAAAGTAATTATAGAAATGATAATAAGTCGTCGTATTGGATATTATTATTGCGTGAATATATATATATCCATTAATAATTTGGATAACTTTTATATACACACTTACAGGCGAGCGTTATTAGGTATAACAAGAGCCATGTTGGACATGGCCAATCCCAAAGCCGAAGCAAAATTCTTGTAATCGAGGTCCACTTCCTGTCAATGCTCTCTATCATTGTATGCAGTTTCAAAGCATTCACTTCAAAATTGTTCAAGGTATTCTTCAAACAAGGGAAAGGAACAAAGGGAAATTATTCTGCAAATACAGCATAAATAGTTATGCTTCCTGCACACTGTTATTCCCCTCAATTTCCTCTATAATTGTGTGAAATATCAACTAAATCCCTAAAACACTTCTTGAGTTATGTTCCGGACAAGCATAATAAAAAATATTAAAGGGAGATAATTAAAAAAATGGGCATGGTAGAGATATAGTTTTTTTTTTGGACAATGGACATCCTCTCAATGTCCTCTATCATTGTGTGAAATATGAACCAAATCCCTTGAATAGTTCTTAAGTAGTATGCTAAAAGTGATAAATGGAGATAATTGAAAAGTGATGCAATGTAGAGTTATGTTTCTTAGACACTGCACTTCCCCTTAACATTATCCGTCTTTGTTTGCAGTTTGAATAAAATTCATACAGCACTTTTAGAGTTATGCCCAGGACAAGTAAATTAAATAAAGGGAGATACTTCAAATAGTTAGAAAGGTAGAGTTATGGTTCTTATACACTACACTTCCTCTCAATGTTCTCAGTAATTGTGTGAAGATTCAACAAGATCCTTTGAATAGTTTTTGGGTTATGCTCCGGACAAAAGTGTAAATTTGATAAATGGAGCTAATTAAACAAAATAATCAAGGTAAAATTATAGTTTTATACACTGCACTTCCTTTCAATTTCTTCTGTCATTGTGTGAAGATTCAACAAAATCCCTTGAATAGTCATGCTCCGGACAAGTGAATTTGATAAATGGGAGATAATTAAAAAAAAGTAAGCAAGATAGAGGTATGATTCTTGTATAGTGCACTTTCTCTTAATGTCCTCTGTCATTGTGTGAAGATTCAACAAAATAGCTTGAACAGTTGTGTAGTTATGCTCCGGATAAAAGTGTTACAGACGGACGCACGCACGAACGGAGACCATTATCATACCCCGCTTCGCCTTCAGCGGGGTGGGGATGATAAACAAGAAGGACAGAGAAGAACGTTCGAGTATTCAAAATTACTCAACAACAAAAAAGTATATTGAAACCAATAAATGTGTTCAGGCTTCCACACTGTTACATATTGCATTCTAATAAGATGGAAACAAGAACAAAGCACAATAATTCTACATGTTTTATTGACTTCAAAAGTACATTTGAATTTATAAAAAGAGACACGTTAACATGTTAAAGCAGTAAATTCCATTAACATATATTGTAAGACTTAGAGTTAATGATGTTCGTACGGGGTGAGAGGGGGTGTTCATTACCTCCACTATTATTAAATACATTAATGTCAACGACTACATACAGTTTAATGTGAATGTTGGGTCACAGCCATCTTGGAATTCAGATTTCTAAAAATTTCCATATCTTGATTTTCTTATTATAGAAAATGACCAAACGAGGACATGTATCACACAATTTACGAAATATGCAGGCTTGTTATTAATTCTATGCTTGAACTGCATGAATATATCATACATGGCCAAGTTTGATAATTTTGTATAATAAAACAATCAAGATATGGTAATTTTAAGAAATCTGAATTTTAAAATGGCTCTGACATAACAATAACCGTAAACCTTTTTTGTTCCTCAATTGTTACATAATGTGTTAAAAAAAACATTGGTGGAAATAGAAAAAATAGAAAAAAGAGTAAGTACAAAAGCATAATGCTTATGAAATTCTTCTCCTAGTCGTGCTATACATTACACCTTTATGGCAAAAAGTAAATTATTATATATCATTACGAATGTTTCAATCTGATTGGTTGAAAACATAACTAAACAGATCAAATAAAATTAACTAGATTATGCATAAATATGGGAAAATGAATGATAATGAAATGAATAACACATATCATGGTATCATGGCTAAATCATACGAAGGGGTGTGAATAAGTTTCGAATCTTACAACATTTCCGAGAATGTTTTATTAATCAACAGAGACTATTAGTGCCCTTCCAAGTCAATGATTTAACAGTTCAAATCGATTTAAATCATCGAACCCTGTCTATAGGGCATTTGCTCTGAGCATTAAGTATTTTCTAAGATCCTCGTACATTTTACATCTAAATATCACATGAAATTCATCTTCAACATCATTTTCAAAGACCTGGCATATCCGATCACATTCCCTGATATTTTCATATCGGCCAGTTTCGATTTTCAATGGAGTCATCATCACGTGCACCAGCGCATATATTGACATTTTTTTCCAATTCAGTTTTGTACACATTTAGCTTCTTATTAGATACAGTCTCAATAAGCTTAGTTTTTACTTATATTAATAAAAAAAATACGAACTATATTGGTGTATTCAAAATCATTTACAGGCATTTGACCATTTAAGTTCAGGGGCGTACCTAAATGGGTTTGAACTTTACGCCAAATATGAATAGCGATGCTGCAAGTGGTAGTAGTGGGGTAGGGGTGGGGGTGGGGGTGGGGGAGGGGGGCTCTCCACCAAGAACATTTTGGAAATTAGAAAACAGATGGTGTGTTCTCATGTTATATCAGCCTCAATCTTGCATTTTGTTTGTCTTTTTTTTTCCAGCACATTAGCAATGTTGGGAAACAAATATAACGCTTTTAAATCGTTTTGAAAAGCATAGCTTGTCACGCCGCTCACGCAGACCGACAATAGTCTTATAGGTAAATTATCAATTATATATTCGGAACAAATAAGTAAATAACCCTCTCAGCCTTCAGTTTTTATGCGCATTTTGAGTTTTTATGTTTTCACATTTTGCTGACAAATTGGACGCATTGGCATACGTGCGTATACATATACCTGTATATGCACATGAAGATATATTGTCGTGTTCTTTTCCACAATATCATAATTATCATGAATATGAACATGTTGTTACGGTGTGTATTTATGTCTGAACAGAGTGATTAAAGTGGCATCGCCTATACATTTTATGTTCATGAAATGACCTAACCGTGAACCTAGTCTGAAAGAAACCCATGTAACTTGAAGAAATCGGTACGATTTTCGACAACACGTGTTTAAACAGGTCGTCTGTAAACAATTACACTCGTGACTGATTTAAGTAAAACCAGTTCCGGATAATTTCGGAACGCAATTCACAATAGTCTTGGTCATATGCGACGCTTGCTTTTCTAACAAAAAGTTCATAAAATAGCTTTATTTGTACGATATTAATGATTTAAATAATCAGTGTTAAATATGTTATCCTAAAAATATAGGGGATGCCTTTTTAATAGCTTGTGACGTTTTCCAAAGACTGGTTCCTGTTACAGGAAACGTCATAACGATTACATATAACTTTTGGATTAGTTAATTCAAGTTTAGATAAATGCAGGTTCCCATCTTTCAATCTTACTTTTAATTCTGTTTAGTGCTGTCATATCTTGTTCTATCGACGAGCGTATGTCTTCATATAATTGTTGTAATTTGTAATTAATTGACATAGGTAATGACCAGTTATATATCTTTGTGATCATTGCTCTATCTTCCCACGGCAACATAGAGTTGTTATATCTAATGACGAATACATCATCCGGTTTCAACTGTCCTTTATGGTATAGAGGAAATAAATCAGTCCTGACAATGTTTGTAATGTAGTTGTTGTCATTGTCATTGGACCATACAATGACTATCTTACGGCTTTGTTGTAAATGCGTAGACAATGATTCAGTTATTATCGTCTCAAATTTTACTTCATCACTTGTAAACACCGTTAAAGTACGATCCGTTAGATATTGTTTTAGTGTGCCCTTAACAAATGACTTCTCTATGTTACAGTTTTCGTTAAAAAGTATTGACACATCAGTTCGTCTATTATTCCGGTCGATATCGCGTGCCGGAAGTTTAAAATCACCAAAATTTAAGATTATTCGATCGACGAATTGAAACGCATTGCTAACAACAGATCTAATTTTGTTTAAAATTATTAATATTACAATTAATAGCCCCAAGTAGAAACCGTACAGGACAGTTTCATACACAATTAATAGTGTTAGTTTGTCTGTATCTAAAGGTTCACCTTTTAAAGCGTCTTTTTTCATTTTTTCTATAACCTGCTTGAATTTAATTGTCATATTTGATCCTAAAATATTATTTACAAAAACATATAGAATGTTTCGTTGTAGAGGTAAAATAGTAATGCTTAAAGGATGCTGTATATATTTCAAAGGTTCAGACGATATTATGGCTCCATATGTATATTGCCCATACGAATGTGGAAGTATTTCAATCACTGAACTAAAATTAACTTCAGGTTCGGGCTTGTTTTGTAAAACATATTGTGTTTTATATTTAGTATTGTCTCGTTTCGAGAACAAAACCAGTTCTCGCACATGATGAACTGTATGGAACTGAGTGATAATCCGAATGGGTCCGGCCATCATCTCTATAACTTCTGGAGATGGTTTGTACGTTGATAATTCAAATCTTCGTCTAAATTTGGAATTTTCAAACACGCACGATGGATCAGGCTTAACTGTTGTAGAGTCTGGATATGTATACAGCGATTTTGACCTTGATTTGCATTCCTTGATATCCGTTATACACGTATAATTACCAAAATCTGTCTTGCTTACATTATAGACAATCAAAACCGTTTCGTTTGTACGTGAATCTGTTTTTATAACATGTTTATCAGTATTGTTTAGTTCAACATTTTTGAACATCCATACGGTTGTCGACTTGTACTCATCTTGTATTTGTTTGGTTATTTTGCAGCTCAGTTTAAAATCTTCTCCAGCGAACGCATGACATACTTTGCCTTGTTTTTCCAACATGGAATCATTTAACACTGTATTGATATCATCATGTGTACACATGTTATGGTAATGAAAACTTACATAAGTATCGTTTGAGCGTAAACTTAGAAATTGATCTATTTTTGTATCAATAGTAAATGAAATGACTCCTATAAAATATATCATTATGAAATTAAGTAATAAACTAAGGCAGATTCTGATAACTCCAACTATATCTTTTTTTGATATTATTACCCGAGTATAGAAACTGTCCACTGAATCATAGACATAATACATAATGGAAATGTGTATATACCTTACCAGGCAATAACAAACAAATACAAATGCAAGGAATGCAAGGAATGCAAGGAATACAAAGTTTGGAACGTATATGATGCACACTGTGCACACTGCTGCGCACAATATAAAAGTTAATACACATTTGCAAATACAACACCTCAGCTTCTTTATAAGAACCAGTTTAGTGCACACGTATACACATACCTCCATAAACAGAACAGAAGAACAGCAATCATAAAAAATATATGAATTCCATTTTTCTAAAACCAAATAACTGTAAAGCAATACTTGGAAAACATAAAAGGCAGCAAACTTCAGGAAATCACAACGACCCATGGTTTCGTTTATTTATCTGAAAAATATAAAGCGTTTCATAACCTAATTGTTTTAATTATATTTGAAGAAATTCTCATTCTGAAGCATTAGTAAAGTTTACGTTAAGCAGTGACTGTTTCACTTTAGTTCATAAACTTTACTTAATATGTTTTTGGAGATGGAGATAGTAAAATATCAACATAGAGCGAGCTAACCAGACATGAATCTACGGATCGCGCCTAGCTACAATGCAAACCAACAATTCACGACTACAGAATTCACGACAGGCTGAAGTAATTTTGATATTTGGGTTTCTATTCACGATGTTTAACAATTAAGTAACCCCAACCTTCACACCAGTCTACAATATTGAAAAACTATATGCTAAAATTTTGTCTGCTAGAATCCACCATCTCAATATATACAGGTCAGACAGGTTGGTCAGACAGGTTGGATAATGAAAACCAGTGAAATGTTATTTCATAAAGGAAGATAATTAAAATTACACAACAATGGTATTTCCGATTTGGAAGATCTACATTAACAAGGTTTGT
Organism: Panopea generosa; assembly: GCA_029582155.1. Classification (NCBI taxonomy): domain Eukaryota; kingdom Metazoa; phylum Mollusca; class Bivalvia; order Adapedonta; family Hiatellidae; genus Panopea; species Panopea generosa. The sequence continues at coordinate 19,092,282 of CM055901.1, read as the reverse complement.
ATAATTACGCGGATATATTAGTAATATACCTTGGTTTTATATTACTTTTATATATAGGTAATATATTATATAGAGATGTTTTAACAGATCAATATTCGAATGAATGGAGCATAGCGGATATGACTTATAGTTTGCCACGCCCAAGATCGAACCCCAACGGGTGACATGCGCATGCTTCCAGACATCATTTTTCATATTTATTAGTAATTGTGGTTTACACAGTCATAGAACAATGTCTATTTGGCAGTTCTCTTACACAGGTGTATAATAAATCTACACAAACATTATACATGTACCAGAAAGTGACAATGCTTCGTTTATAAGTCATCGAATTGCAAAATTGACCTGTGTCAAGTTCGTATTTTAATTTGATTTATAAATTAGATTGTTATAATCAACACAAAATATCGGTATTTGTGTGCTTGCTAGCGAGAATTCCTCGGAAAACAAAAACAGGTTTATAGAAACGTAAAAATAAATAAAGTGCTCCGCTTGCTTGTTATAATATGTATTGTTCTGAATAGATTCACACGTCTGTCGCTGTAAATACGTGTATGTATATTTGAGACTACAACAGAATCAAAGCCATGCAACAAGAGCGGCACAGGTTTACAGGTGTATACTCAGGGACACATGCAAGATAGTGTGTATCATGTTACCATGGTGAGTGCATTTAGTTATATACAACCGTATATAAATTATTTTAATAATCATCATTTATATTATTAACAGTTGATAAATTAAATGGATCAATAATAATAACAATCTTATTTTAGTAGATTTATTTTATTTTCGTAAAAAGAAGCTTCAAATTATAATTTTTAGACGCTCGTGGGATAATGATTCGTATTCTTTTTGTTACTATTTATCAGTACAATTAAGTTTGAACACGTTTACTGCGTTTAAATCTCCCATCTCTTTCATTGTGTCATTGTTACATGGGTGCAGTGTGGTCGGGCTAAAAATAGATCAATTTCTAGAAGACTATGTCACTATGTCACTTTCAATACATCAGTGAACTTACCAAAACTATAAAATTAAATAGACGGAATTTGAATGAAATGCGAGTCGTTTAATTAGCCAAGTACATGTGGCAAACTATTAAAAACAATACTGTATTGCTTTGCAAACTGAATGATAAACAACTACAATTCAGAAATCTCGACAAAAATCTTCTTTATTCGTAAGAGTTACGCCAAGGAGTTGTGTTTCAAACTGACCTTTAAATTGTATACAATTCTCGTCTTATGTACATTTATGGATACCACTTTATTCTATAAACAGGACACGTATATAGAAAGTATTTAATCAAACTAAATTTTCAGGACAAATATATTACAATGTAATGCTACATATAACAGGTATAAAACGTTGATTCTAACGAAAATAAGTGTTACACTTTTTGTGTTAATAACGTTGTGCTACACAAATATTTTAAATACAACCGAAAATATATTTTTGGAAAGAAAACTGTCTTGCTTACAATAACATTAACCATCAACAGATTTCGAACTCTTATACATATTAATAAAAAATATTAAATATAATATACAAATACTTACTTGTTATTTAATCCAATGTAAAGCAAGTAGTCCAAAGTATCTGAAATACAAGAAGGGGTGATTTACTTTTAAGTTTCAAGTTAATGCTCTGTGTTTCGTTTACATATATCCTTACATTTCTTGACTGTTTAAAAAACATAAATCAAACAGTTGTATTTATCACATTGAACACTTGTACCTTTTGATAGAAAGTGACAGCTATGCAATGTCGTATATGTAAACTTTACATATTTATGTTAATGTTCAATTATAATATTTACAACAAAATAATTTCCAATAAAGGTATTGCTTACAAACAAAACACTTTCTAATATACCAATTAAAAATTCTAAAAATGCTCCTACCCCAAATTCATAGGTAGTTTCATAAAATTTATGAACAATTATTATTAACAAATTAATAAATTTGATCGGTGCTTGTTAATTCTCAGATTAAAGTGTTTTCGTTTAACCGAAATACAACATTCCACATTGTTTGCAAGTCATCGGATAAATTCCTTTTTTGGTATCGATTGGGTGTACCCAGTTTAATTTCGCACCCAACTGATACGAAAAAAGGACAGTCTGGCCTTTGCAGTTCACCCAGGGATGTAAACACATGTTGTCAATATTGTTCAAGCCAGCGATAACTGATTCAAAATATATATTAGATGCAACGCCAACTTCCTAACAGAGTAAAATTCATCATATTCTTTTTTATTTCATTTTGATTAAAAAACATAACTAATTTATTGATGTTCAAATTGAACATTAACTCGTTAACGTATAGTTTCCATGTGACATCAATACAAATGTATTGCATCGGTACTCTATTGAAACCAATGTCAAATGGTTTAATAATTTAAGTAGTAAATATAAAACAATATATATTTTTAAACGATACATCATGTTCATATGAAAAATGTACTTACATGCTCTTCTATTTCACCTAGCCTCAATTTACATGGGCTATTTATAATCAATGCAATCAATCGTTGTGGGAATCTTGTCTGACAAACTGGTCGGTAGGAAGCCTAAAAACAATAATAAGACATGTATGGACAGATAGCAGCACCATAGGTAAACCGACCGATTGGTACTCCTTAACAGCAGCAATATACAAATGTAAGCATAAACATCGAGCATAGAAACGGTAGCAGAAGCAGCAGCAGCAGCAGCAGCAGCAGCAGCACTAACAAGAATACAATTATTTATAAACTTATCTATGAATATAAGTTTGCCTAACGCTATACAAGACTAACAAATGAGCTTAAAGAGACCTCACCTATATCGCCGATATTTTTTACAATCTTATCAGTAAAACTGCAAATTTATATCAAGCATCATATATTATGGATATTCTGTTTAATAACTTATGTTGTATTGTGTTTCTGTAGTGTAAAATTCTTTCATTTTGTTGCCCAAATACTAAATCGCGGCTCGCGATAAAATCATTCATTGGCCAGTATCGGGTTATGCTAAAATATTTACGAATATAACGGAAAATATCGACTTGTGTGTTTGCGAATTTCTCATATATAAGATAAACTACAAGGACGGAATCGACCATTATCTTCGAATAGGACCTTCCTCTTTGTGATTCAATAAACTTATCATCATTTACTGAATAGAAAGTTATAGGTGATGCATCTTTAAATGGATTTAACGCCACCATTTTCCACCTATTTCATGTTATATTTGGTATAACTAGTTATCATTGGTGGAGAAACAATGGATATGAGTAGAACCATCGCCATTCCACAAGTACGAGTAACTGTAAAACTTTCTCATATAAAATTGTTAAAGCGAGCGGGACTCGAACCTAAAACCTTAGTGGTGAGAGGTAAGTGATCTTGAGACAACGCCAACACCACTCGGTCAGGGAGGACCCCTATGATTTATAAAGATAATCATACAATGACATAGTAAACTAAACTAAAGAGGTTAATCCCATAACGTGTGTTTGGTTTTAAATAGCGTGTCACCTAAAATAAAAAAAATCTAAATCGTATAATACCTCAGGAAATTAAATCGTTTATTTGAAAAAAAAATAAAAAATTATGCAAGTAAAATAAGTTGAAATTAAGAAAATCCAAACTATTGACTGAAATCACTTCTATAAGTATCCCTTTTTATGATAATTACAACCAGACTAGATTTGTTTTGTAAAATATATAGCCTCTGAATAGATACCCTTTGAATGAATATAGATAAGGACAATTAGATCTAAAGTATAATATAAATTTGAAGATAGTGTTGAGCAAATACAATAGATATGCACACGAATGACGCGCATTCAAGTCATACAAATCTCTTTAAAAGAATGTCTTACTGCGGAAAATCGATCTGCGCATTTAATGAGGAGTGTATTTAAACAGTCATTTTCATTCACGTTAACGTTGCAGATTTTGTTTTTTATTATCAAATTTGGTAAACATCTATTAAATTAACTACGATATCGGTTATGAAATGTTTAACATTGTACACTTTATATACAATATATGTACAATTATACTTCCAGTTTCCAATGCTGAAATGCTGAACTGGAATAGAAGTTTGTCAAATCAACATACGATACATACGTAATACTTGTATATGGGTAGACGATAATAGGCCAAGAAATCCTGAGTCGCAAGCATACAAAGCTAACAAAGCAGCAAAAAAATATATCTAAAAATTTGAAAAGACAGGCTACGTAAGCTTGAATTGAACCGGTAAAGGAAAAATAAGTAACACAGCGGGAAATTGAATGAACTTTAATAGCTTTGTTTATCAAGACCCAGTTGAAATCGTTTTAAAATGGGAAACATGTATTAAATCACCATATGAAAATCAAAGTTTTAACAATAATTTAAAAAAAACTCTATGGTAAAAAACTATTTTACAGAAAACGATGTCAATAGTTCTGTTGAGGAGGTAAATCTTACATTGATCAAAGCCAAAAGTCAAAAGCTCTAAGGGCATGTGGTGACGATAACGTTTACTAAGAACAATTCTTATATACTGGTCTTAATACTAGATACTTACTCGCAAAACATTTAACTGCAATGTTTTGTACCAATTCATATGAAAATTGGTACACTTATAGTTTTTAAGGGAGGTAATATAGTGCGTACGGCTCCAAATAGTTATCGTGTTATTACATTATCGTCTGGTATTTGTACGTGTTTATGAAAATAATTTATCGTACAAGATTAGCAATCGAACTACATTAAAATGTAAAATGACCATAAAAGAATGATATCGAACCATATCAGAATGACATCGACCCAAATCAGAATGACATCGAACTACATCCAAATGAAAAATGACCACATCAAAATGACATCGAACCACATCAGAATGACATCGAACTACATAAAAATGTAAAATGACCACATCAGAATGACATCGAACCATAACAGAATGACATCCAACTACATCAAAATGTAAAATGACCACATCAGAATGACATCGAACCACAACAGAATGACATCGAACTACATCATAATGTAAAATGACCACATCAGAATGACATCGAACCACAACAGAATGACATCGAACTACAACATAATGTAAAGTGACCACATCAGAATAACATTGAACTACATCATAATGTAAAATGATCCACATCAGAATAACATCGAACTACATAATAATGTAAAATGACCACATCAGAATGACATCGAACTACATCATAATGTAAAATGACCACATCAGAATGACATCGAACCACAACAGAATGACATCGAACCACAACAGAATGACATCGAACTACATCATAATGTAATATGATCACATCAGAATGACATCGAACCACAACAGAATGACATCGAACCACAACAGAATGACATCGAACTACATCATAATGTAAAGTGACCACATCCGAATGAAAAGTAACCACAGCAGACTGTCATCTGACCACATCAGAATGTAAATAAACCATCAAAGTCGTATTTGGCGTTCCATAGCATATACTTATCAAAGTTTTATGATGACTGGTCTAAGTTCACAGACAATGAAACTGCTGTTGACGTTGTTTTTGTATTAATAAAGCATTTGATTGTGTTCCATAGAAGGCTTATTGTGAAGTCAAATTCTTTGGAAATATCTGGTAACGTATTAAGCTGGATCAGCAACTTTCTTAAAGATAAAAAACAACCTGTTAATATAAATGGTCAAGCATCAGAATGGTCAGATATATTAAGTATTGTATCCCAAGGATCTTCCCTTTGTCCCTTATTATTTATCTTGTACATTAATGATTTATCAGATACGGTTAAGTCATATTGCAAATTATTTGGTGACAATGTCAAATTTTACAAAGATCTAAACAACCTCTAAGACTTTGAGTCAGTTCACACTGCGTCAGTGGACATCCAGTTGGCTTAAATTTTTTAATATAGACAAATGTAAAGTTATGCACATTGGAAAGGAAACCCCTTGTTTTTTTTTTATTATGAAATGACAGGCAAATTAGGCAATGTCAGAAGCTTAACAGTTGTAGATAGTGAAAAAGACATAAAATCCATCTTGAAAATGATTTGAAACACATATGCCTCAATGTATATCGTGTTAATAGGCTTGTAGGACTCATTAAGAGACCGTTCTTTCATTTAAACAACAAAACATTGTTGATATTATAAAGGACACTTATAAGACCCATTTTGGACTACGGAAACACTGTGTGCTGAAAAAGGATATAAGGATAGTTGAAAATGTTCAGCGTAAAGTCTCTAATCTATTGCCTGAATTGTACAACCTTAGTTAGGAAGACCGTTAAAGAAAGTTGAAATTGTTCACATCATTACATAGAATATATTGCATGAATTTGATATAGTTTTTTAAATTATTGAAAATATTGATGATCTTCCAACAGACGGCATGTTTATATTAGTGACAGCAAGACCAGAGGTTAAAAGATTTAATTAACCTAGAAGCATGAAAACATTTCGATTATCTTCATTCTGCATGAAAACAATTGAAAACTGGAACCAGATAATACAATTAGTGCCAAAAGTGTTCTATAATTCAAAACCCGGTTAGATAGATACCAGGGTGATACCAGATTTGACATTACTGGTATATATTAGTTAACCATAATTTTAAGACAAGTATATTTACTCTTGTCAATTTTTTCAAAACGAAGATGATATATAACATACCGATGTGGAAGACGTGTTTTCAGAACTCAAAATATTCTACCACACCAATACAAGAACATTAACAATTGTAGTGTATATACATCTTTTTTCTCACTGAATCCTTGTATCGGTATGGATTAGCTTGTACGTTTGATTCGATCCGATATGTCGATGAAAAAAGTACTCACTTGTCATTTAACATAAATCTGTATGGTCATTGTCTGTTTTTCTGTTTATCTACTACTACTTTGGATGGATAAGCATTTTTTGGTATATGCTGGAATATCGGTTAGAATCAACTTGTACGTTTTGTCTGAGCCGATATTCCAAAATATAGTGATTATTTAACGAATTAGAGCCTGTGTGGGGGCTTTACTTTTTTTCGTCTAAATAGGCGGACAAACCCTAACATGTTTAATTTCACAAAATGGTATATCAATATTTACTAGATGTAAAGCATATGAGATGAAACTTTGCTATATATTTATATGTTATAATATGTCATGCTCTGTTCATTGTATGCTGTTTGTGCTGAACAAATTAATTGAATTCAAATGAATGGATAAAACTAAGCTTTAAGCTGATTTTCAATTTGTCTGTCTGTCTGTCTGTCTGTCTGTGGTGTTTGTATGTGCCTTTTCAATATCAAGTCCATATATATATATATATTTGTAAAGGCGTGTGTGTATAAGTGCATGTTTATTTGACAGTATATCTGCTGTGCATAGTCACGCTTGTTTTTCTCTATGTGTGTCTGCGAATGCGCAGTGTAACGAGCTGCAGTTCGAATGTTAAAATCCAATTCCTGTATACTTTAATCTGTGTAATTACGATACATGTTTGTATTGTATGACATGTGTTGTTCACGTTCATTATGTTTTTATGTAATGATATTATGTATGATGCTATTCGATAGTCTATCTGCACGTGCGTGTGATGTGCGTGCGCACGTGCGTGTGAATCAGTAGATGCATATGCTTCATTCATGAATTTCATTCGGCTATCCTTAGTTTACACTAACATATTTAAAATCGATTGCGAAGTAATCGCCCTCGGGTCCGTTTCCTAGGTAAAACCTGTATAGATTATTATTGCCCGCGACCACTCACGTGAATTTCTGATATTCTATCTACTTCACCATAGTTTAAACATATTTTTATTACGTTACAAATATCAACATTAATCTAATGCACATAAAATGATAACAAATATATGGATTAAAAGTTATTACAACATTAGCTAAAGTTCTCTCAAATGCAGTTGTATGAATGTATATGTTTACCGGGTTGAAAAATAGCTTTAAAAGGTAAGTACAAAAAGAGAGAAAAGCAATATCGAAAGAAAAAACAAATGAAAGGGAAACAACAAACAAAACATTCCACACAATTAGATAAATAAAAACGCAATGCAGCCCAGTCCCCATAGAATCCTCCCTATATCACCACATCCACTTCTTATTTTCTTTTTCTTAAAAAATAAAACCTGGACAGAAGCAGCAATGAAATATCTAAAATATCACACAGTTCCGTCTGTAGATTGAGACTTAACAGTTTATTTACGTTCAATTATAAATAAAATTATAAATACAGTTTAAATTACAAATCAATAAAAATATAACAAACCTTCCCTAATATCAGCACTAAAATGATGTTTACTCGTTTCTAGTTCAGAAAAAATTGAAAATCAGAAACTAAACTATGTGTATATACGCCATATCCGTTGCGTGATCTTATAATTATGTGTAAATCGCTCTATCAGAGACATCGACGTCTATTATCATAACTAGTAGTGTATGAATTAACAGTTGGTTTCCCAATATTATGTTTTTTTATTTGGATTAGTGCCAGTTCGGCTATAATTAGATATTACCTGCGCCTTATGCGTATAATCGCGTGCTGAATAGGGTTAAAGTGCATGAAGACGCGAATATGCATTGCGAAAGGCAGATTTTTATCGTTTTAATATCTTAGTTGAAGTCGAAAGACCGAATACCTTGTGTGATAAAGTTAGCCAGGGTCCGGTTTCACTAAACAACTTTATCTGAGAATTTTCTCAACTCAAAAATTTCAATTTCTCTTCATGATTACTTGAACTCATTATATATGACATCACAGAGCTGAAGCCTACAAGTATCTACTCACTGGTAGAGGATAACATCCAAAATTAGCAATATAAAATGAAATCAGAATGTTCATTTTGTACATGCGGTGAAATCGAAGATGTTGAACATTTCTTTCTGGTACGCCATCTCTATACAGATCACAGAACCAACATGCTAAACACGATTTCTAGATTCTGATAATAACAAAATGATTGATGCGATTCATGACTATATACGCAGTACAAAAAGATTTTAATAAAGATTTTAAAGTACAAAAAATAAAAATATAACCGACACATGGTTTCGCTCACGCCAACTGAGCGTTGCCCGAAATCCCAATAGCTTTATAATTACACATTTGTTTTTACCTAACAAGGTTGACTTAATGTACAACCTCTTCTGTTTATTTACTTTTCTTCCTATTTGTATTATATATAGTTTGTTATTACATGGTTAAATACAGTAAATTGATCAATCCGCATTCTGGGTAAATTTACAAAAAAAAAAAAATACAGGAGAGAAACTCTATAAGCCTGTGCTTCTATTAATCCTTAATGTCAGTGTATGTATGAATGTATGTATGCTATTTTTGAAATTGAAAGAAAGAATGTTTAAACCAAAACGGAGATATTGCATTCCGGAAATGTGAGGAACATCTAAAGTTGAGATGTTTAGTAAAACCGGCCCCAGATAATTGTGGAAGGACAGTGATTCAACTCAGGTCATATCTTTCTTCTTGGATATTCATTTATGATGAAACTGTGTTTTGTTCCTTTGGTGTTGTCCTAAATTTGTGTTTTCCCCCTATTTCGGTTATAAAAGATACAGCCAATTTAGTTAAGGCGACTCTAAAGGTCAATAGATGTAAATATAGTTAGACAAAGATAAAAACGATATAATTTTGTACGTACTGAATTGATAATAAATTATAGATTGAAAGGGTATTTATGCATAAATGGCATCGGTAATGGCGGGGAATAAATAAACTTGATGTACAACCTCGCATTACCTTAACTAAACTGGGGTAAAATCACTACTATAGAATATGTAAACATTTTGGTAATTTGAGCGAAAGAACAGAGTAAACTTTACTTACCTATCCAAATCAATCCTTTTCCTAAAACTAGTATTTTAATAGGGCGGGCTTACTTTATAGCACGACGTACGCACCCTAGCCAACACCATACGCATGTGACTACTGTGTTAGCCAATGAAATTAACTGTGTTTTTTTATATATAAAGTAGGACTATATTATTCTTTTTATTTTTCAAATAAGCGATGACCTTGTACCACATGTTATACTTATTTAACAAAATACTTTACAAATGTTTTCGTGGAAGAACTTAAATCGTGAGTTCAAATTGGAGTATATCACGCAAGCGATCTGTCCATTTTCAGAAAATAACATTAACTAATTTCGTCTATTTTTCAAATAAGCGATGACCTTGTACCACATGTTATACTTATTTAACAAAATACTTTACAAATGTTTTCGTGGAAGAACTTAAATCGTGAGTTCAAATTGGAGTATATCACGCAAGCGATTTGTCCATTTTCAGAAAATAACATTAACTAATTTCGTCTATTATAGCGCAGCTATGTGCAAATTGCTTGTTATGTACATGCGCAATATTGATTACGTTGTTCAAATATTGAAATGAAATACTATAGTCTAGTTATTCAAATTCAGATTGTTATTGCCAAGTGGGACTGCACTGGCAGATCAAGTATTTTAAAACTGTATCATTTTCAGTCAATATTGTGAGAACTACCTAATTGGACGCTGTTATTTAGAAACTCCTGACTGAAAATGATGGATCTTCTTTTAAATGTTTGATCATGTAAGGGCACGCATTATTGATGAAATAGCATGCAGTTGCTCTAAAGGTACGGCGTCTTCTATGTCGCGGCTGCGGTAAGCGATGGCCCTAATGTGACACCATATAAAACTGATACGATAGGCATATGTAAATTGCATGTATATCAAAATTGTATTTTATAATCCGTGAATTAAATCATTAATACATTTTAATATGAAATGTTATAATTATACTAGTTTATAAATCATATCATTGCAACTGTTGCACTTTCGTCAAATAGTTCAAATTTTGGCAATACATATACAAAACTGTACTTTTAGGCAGTTAATTCTTTATCAGAGCAGTATAAAATCTTACATGGTATATAAATTTTCAATTGAAGATTCAATATTTCTTTATACATAACTAAAACATCTAATGTTATCATTAGATAAACACATTTTAACATACATACAGTACATCTAATATATTTCTCAAGTGGCATAAGAAGAGGATTCTCGTCTTTTTCGGGGTCCGTCAAGCTGATCATATTTTGCCTTTTCTTTTAGCATGTATTTGAATGACTTTTTTTCAAAGATTAAAGATAACGACTATCCTCTCGTGGACGAAAAATAGAATACGATAGATGCGTTGTTAGAAGCACCCAAGCTATTGTATATATATATACAACGCGCTTGAATTAAGAATGATAACAAACAATTGATTGATTTATTGATTGATTGATTGATTGATTGAATGAATATGTAGCGTCATTTTATGCCATTCGAGGGCTTACAGACAATCAGTTAACCTAACCACTGTTTCCTGGGATTAACTAGTACTCCAGCACACCCCATCTCCGCAAGTAACTGATAACTTTCCCACTTGAATCAGTGGTGAGAGACGAATGATAATGAGACGCAATGTCGTATATCAATCATCACGGAGACTGTTGCTGGGCGGGGATTCGAACTCACGACCCCTGGATTGATAGCCAGACGCGTAACCGACCGAGCTAATCGGGCCCGGCGATAAAAAACAAATACATGACATTAATTCTCTTTTCACTTATTTACTTATTATTGTCTACAAAGCATGTTCGAAACCCGATGCTCTACCACTGTGCACAGCACACATTCCACATTTTTATTGCATCCATATACATGTATCAACAGCAGTCTAAACTCGCATATACGTTTATATGCGTTATAATTTTACATCCAATTCATTTATTTTCATTTAATGACATCAGTATGTATCAATAAGTATTTTATACCTCCAGTTCAGCTTTTGTTCGTTTGAATATTAAGCAGTCAATTTAATGTTATCGAGGTCTAAAAGACGATCAGTTAACCTAGCCGCTCTTCCTGGGATCCTAGGTTAACAAGTGCTCGAGCACATCTACCGCCGCAAGTAACTGATAACTTTCCCGCTTGAACCAGTGGTAACAAATCGAATGAAATTGAGACGCAATCAATCATTACGGAGAATGTGGCATGCGGGGATTCGAACTTACGACCCCTGGTTTAATTGTCAGGCGCGCTATCAACTGAGCTAACCGAGCACGGCACCAGCTCAGAAGAAGTACGCGACTATGGACCAGTTAAATGTGTGGTATTTTATCCACTTACACTTAAATATTATAAATGCGCTAAATTAGAGTGATTTATTGTGATAAAAAATATGTGATTAAAAGGAAATAACCTCACTTACTAAAATATGCGGCGCTAATTAGATGCTTAACATCGTGGGCGATATGTACATTCAGAATACGACATTATGGATTAAACATTATCATACTAAGTTAATGGCAAAGTATTATGTAAAAAAATCATGCACAATATAATAGATTTATAACTGTATTATATAGTGTCCTTCGTAGGAAAAAAATATATTTGTATACACTCAATATCCAATATATTTCGACCCAATGGGTCTTTATCAAGAATGGAAACAATTAGAAATTACATTTTGTCGATTAAAATAATTCTGTCATAAATGAAAACATATTTCCATGTAAATTTAATTGTGTTCCATCCTTGATAAAGATCCATTTGATCAAAATATTGGATATTGAATGTAAACAAATAGATATAACAGATATGTTTGTAATTAGAATAAATTTGCATTGGCAATTATTGGTTTAATAAATGAGATACCATTAAAATGTATTATTTAAGGTTTAAAATTAGAAAAATTACTCAGAAAATTCAAGTCATGAGTTTTTAACATACAAACCAATTATCATACTGTATATGTGTTAGGTTAAAAAAAATTTCGGAACGTAGGATTGTGGTAAATATTTGGTAAGTTCGTTAGCATAACTCCCTTATACGAAAGTAGAAAAAAACGATTGTCACGATAAATTAAATTTAAAGCTAATAAAAACATTGACAGTTTGTAAACATCAATCATATATATTTGTTTTTGTTAGAACTTGAAAACGTCATAATTTCCACAACTTATAGTGTGATTTTTACAAAAAAGGTAGTGTACTGGTTAGAACAATTGAATGATTGATTGATTGATGACATATAAAGCGTCATTTTTATGCCTTCGCGGGCTAACAGACGATCAGTTAACCTAACCACTGTTTCCTGGGATTAACCAGTACTCGAGCACTTCCCATCTCCGCAAGTAACTGATAACTTTCCCACTTTAATCAGCGGTGAGAGACGAATGATAATGAGACACAATGTCGTATATCAATCATCACGGAGACTGTTGCTGGGCGGGGATTCGAACTCACGACCCCTGGATTGATAGTCAGACGCGTAAAAAATTTACCACCCAAAAATTATTGAGTTATTTAGTTGAACTTTACAAAATGGATGTGACATAGTCCTTAAAAGACTGCGATTTTCCTGAAGAAGGCGAAAGCCGAAAATTTGTGAAAAAAAGAGTTTATTATAGATATTGACAAAAAATTATCGTCAGTCTGTTTTACGTAGTGGGAATACGATCCCTGATCACATATCACAGTATGGTGTGAGTATGCATACCAGGTTTTGTAAAACAAATAAGTACAGATTTTAGTATTTGAGAAATGTTTGATGCTAATTTTGTACTGTAATTTATTATGTTTACGAATCTTTTGCCACACACAAAAAAATATTTAATCAACAAATAATATAGATATAGACATAAAATATTTCATTTTCAAGTTTAAACTCGTTAGAACGTTTTATAGTTTAAAACAATGTAACTATTATAAATGCCAAATTAAACCATGTTTTGAATGCTTGATCTTAAAATTCTACGAGTTATATATAAATTCCATTTAATGAGTTATATAATGTATCTTTCATGTGATATTTTGATTGTTAATAACTTACGTTAGACAAAAACATGAAGAAGAAGAAGAATATGTTATTGATTTAAACTATACATAGTTTCTCATCAAATTACAATGTTGTAATAACATGTAAATAATTAAACACATAAACACATAACAAGTTGAGTAAATAGCATTTACACATTTTCGTACACACGCACGCACGCACGCACGCACCGCACGCACGCATACATACATACATACACTCTCCGGCGCAAACCACCACACATATTCGCTCTTACTATCGACATTTCAATACTCATATCTATTAGATATTGTATAATATACTCAAATTTTCTTTTACATAAAATATTTTTTTTGAGGATGAACACATTTATCAGTTATTTATTATGGAGCGTCGTTTTACAAATGCTTCGGATATAAATTTGCTTAATTTAACAATTTCCGATTTATTTTTTGATTGAAGAAGATTAATAAACTTAAACATATTTGGTCTACGGATATAATGCTTATGAATATATTTGCATCTAAGTTCATGGTAAATAGGACATAGTAATACAAAATGAAATTCGGCTTCGATTTCAGCACTGTCACACATCTGGCAAACCCTTTCATGTCCATACTGGACTATTTCAGACATTTCCCAAGAGTTATCCGATAATTGCCCCTGCACATTTCGGTGATATTGGAGATGACTCCAATTACTTCCCTTAGACCGTGATAAAACATACAGGTGTCGTTCCGCTCTGACACTAAGATCAAGTAGGCGTGACGTGCTATATGCCCTCGACCCTCCGATCATGGGTTCGATGCTCTACCACTGGACCTCGTGCTCCACAATAATTCATTACGGTTATTAGATTATATAAACTTATATTTGAAGAGACAGAATGACAATAAAACATAATGTCGTAAATCAATCATCACAGACTGGTGCCGTCCGGGATTCGAATTCACGACCCAAGGGTCGATAGTCGGACGCATCACTGTCTGAGTAAACAGGGACAAGTGCTATGATATTCAAACTTCATGTTGTTGTTTTTTAAAATATAATTATTATGGTTGTTTGAAACAGACATCTTTATATTAGCGCATGCGTTTTTAATAAAGCCTAAAACGGTATTTGACCAAAATCCATTTTTAACAAATTCTTTAAAGTACCTCGTGTTATAATATCATAAGATTATATTGTTACAACAGATTAAGGTTTTTCGCATACCACTTTGATATACAGTAGAACTTCGTTGGCTATTTTGTTCAGTCCCATCGGGTTCGATCCATCGAAGTTCTACTGTATTCATCTTTATATACTTGGAATAAGTCCTATCATTCCGATTTCATTCAGCCATTTACAAGAGTTATGCACTTTTTTTCAACACAGGAACAAAATTAGTCGTAACATATGCTATGGTAAAGTAACTTTACATAATAAGTATATATATTTTTTCAGAAATAGTTTTAAGTGAAAATTGGAGCGTATTTTAGTAAGCAGCTTTTTAGCTAATAAATTTGAAAGGCTGATGTATTACGCAGCAGTTTTACAAATCTCTTTGCTTTGATTTGTAATACCGCAGTTATCTAAAGCTTTATATTCCTTTTATTGTTTCATGTTTAACAAAGTAAACACTTAAACATTCACAAAATATTTCTTACAGATCATGTCATGTTAGTACTCTATTGAAACACGCGATATGTTTTAAAATAGATATTTAACAATACAATGTGCAAAGTCACTCATATCAATATCAAGACTTCCCTAACTGCAGTAAAGTACAAGGTTAATGTGACATATGCAGAAACGCTTTGCATAACAATACAATGTATCCGGGAGGTGTTTTGTCCTTCACCCTTGAAATATAATTACTCAATTACATTCTAGCAGATTATATTATAACCCCCAATAAAAGTACAAGGGGGGGGGGGGGGGGGGGGGGGGGATATATTTGTACAAGGATTATTAGATTTGAATATTATTTCACTGATCTTAGGAAAACGTTAAAATTTTATATATTTTATATTGGTTTATCTTAACTAACTTGTTTTAAAAGTTAATTACACGATATCTATGTGATGACTGAAAAACGAACATAAATATGCACTAAATGAAACATGTTTGCAGTTAAAATATTTATTTCGAATTATCAAACTTTAAGAAGTATTCTCAGTACCATTATATTTCTTTAAATAATTATATTTTCGTGCCGCAAAACACCAGTCATTTCATAGGTATTATCTTTCTTTTCGTCTCATCTACACATCATATAACAAAACATAAAATTTACATGAACGTTTAAACTTGTACATAGCCATTCTAAAAGAATTATAAGAGACATTTTAAAACATAAATTATGAATATCAATACAAAGCACATTTTTTTGACATGATAAAACTCCATGTAAAATACTGCTAATCTTTATAATAAAATCTGCAATAAACTAAGTTTTTAATTAAAAAGATGAAGAAGAAAAAGAGCACTATTGCACATATTTAAAAATATCTTTAAAAAACCGATTATCGTTTTTGATCAGATCATTTGAGAACTGATTAGCAATATGTTCATATACGTGGAGATTTTTTTAAATTGAGTAATTCAAAACAATGATATGCTTATTATGCTGCATTAACATTATTATCAACCAATTACATGATTAAATCTCTTTATTCAATTAACATGCCTCGAGTAATGTATTATTGTTATCTAATCACTGGTTTTGATATTTAAGAATCAAGTGATATAAATAAATTGAGTATTCCAATTATACATACTCTTTAATCAATTTTCTTTCTATGTCCACTGAATTATTTCATAACAAAGACATTAAAACATTAATCTGTGCGAAAAAAATAGACCATTAAATAATGTTTTAGATTACAAAGAAATGTACTTGAATTTGAAGCTTTTTGAAGGTTCTTTAGTTAAAATATGAAATTAAAAAAAAATCTATGCTTTGAATGTCTCACACCAATTAATTTTGTACTGTTCTACATATAGAGACATGCACTTCTGGAACACTGGATACATTACCAATGGTTCTAAAAGTGCCTTATTCCCATAGATAGTCCTCTGTTGGTCCAAATATGCAGAAAAAAACATGGGGTTGACCAGGTTGCTTTTTCACAATTTCGATGGTTTGATGGCACCCCTTCATTTTTGACAATTCTGCCCATTTGTTGCAGTGTATCACTACGCATCTTTAAACTGTTATAGCATCATCAAACAGTTCCCAGGGTCACCCAAACTTTGCAGAAATCATGAAAATTTTCCAATGTTCCCATATGCACAAAGCATGGCTAGAATTTAACTTTTTTGTGCACTGGCAATTTTGGCCAGTGCCTAAAATTTCAACTGGCCAAATTTGAAACCAACTAGCCAAACCAATTTTTGCAGAAACTTGTAGTCCTAAATGTCTAAATAAACCCAAAGTTAATTGTTTCAAAGCCTGCGTGTTATTTAATATGCATTATTAGCTTTTCTTATTTATAGACCATGGTATCAAGGTTATTATATATGTTAAGGTACAATTCAAAGCAGTACTTTACAAAACAAAATATTTAAAAAAATAAAATTGTCTTTGTTATTTATTATACTACCATAAATAAATGCATACAATGATATATCATAAATAAACACTTTTAACTAAACCAAAATATGAATCATGGATTCAACAATAACAAGCGTACAGAGACTGGGATTGAGACATACACACATTTCTATTTATAGAATTAATATAGCCAATGGCCGTTCGTTTTAAAATAAGATCTAGATCTAGCCAAGGACGATTGTTTAACATGTGTAAATGTGATATAATAGTAATATAGTTTAATTATTATGGATGATCTGTCGATCGCAGTGGTTTCTACAATTGACACACCATTTTGTCATTGTCAAGTTTATAGCCCTGAGTGATATTGGGCTGTCGCTCCCATTTCATTACAGTATTAACGAAAGGATTATTTCTCTTTTTTTCTTGTTGTACTTTAATTCGTCGGTTCAGTAGAGAAAAAGATGTTATTTTATCAGCCACTTTAACAGCTGACAAAATATGTAAACAAAAAATTTGACGGGTTTCAACTTTACTTTTATTTTATAGAGTGAGTGCGCGATCGATCGAACTAGACGCAGTCTACTCATTGTTGACGGGTTTTAACTTTACTTCCTTTTTGCAGAATGAACTTGAGATCAAAAACAATTGGACGCAGTCTACACATATTAAATAGTTTAAACATATTTTATTTCAACATGAAATGGGGTTGGGCCACAAGTTCTTTCAACATTAGGTTCGGCCCGTCCCCTACATTTTTACAATGTTTACATTAAATATCAAAATGACATGTTTTAACAATTTTTTCTTAACCAATAACTTGAGAATAGAAAAAGTTAGGAAAGGAAAGAAAGTAAGACATAGTAAAACAAACACATATCATTTCTTCTTTATGTCGTCCATACGCATGCGTCCTGTGTCCACATTTCGGTAGCACCCCAGTGAGAATCAGATCAGTAAATAAGAAAGCACAAAAATAAAAACTATGCAACTTAACATTTATATAAAATGGGCAAAATAGTTAAATAATTCACTAGATCGAAGTAATATAGTACAGTTAAAAACAAGACAGGAAAACATAAATAAGATTATGCAAAGCGTTTAGTTTCTTTGATATAGTATTGTACCGCTTTGACTATAATAATATTGCTAACATGAGATATTAAATATTTAAAACATGTCATTGACAATCGTGCTGCTAGGGGGTAATTTGGCGCGAGAAGCAGAAGAAATTTGGTAAAATTGACAACTCGTTATTTTTACCAGGATAATACTTGTTTATTTTCAAAAATCAATAAAATGAATACAATAAGTAATTTTCTCAACTTGAAATCCACTCGCAAAAAAATGCCAGCTTAAGTAATTTCAACTCGCATTTTCAAAATACAGCTCGCATTTTGCGAGTGGCGAGTGCTTAAATTCGAGCCCTGCAAAGAAATGACATTTTATGCATTTTTTAAAAAAAAATTACCCAACCGCTTTACACAGCTCTAATTTCTTGGGCGTAATAATCTTGCTACCGTCATGTAAGGGAGGTAATTGTTCAGTGAGACCTTGAAGAGTAGAAATTGTCATGACATGTGACTGAAATTTTTGTCGAACAAACCTTTACCATTTCTAAATATAAAAATACGCCTTTTGAATTCATCGCGCAACTGTTTTCGAATTCATGCACCAAAATAAGATGGCGGTCACACATGCATAAATCAATTTCGGACGACTCGAAAACAGGAGAAACTGCCAAAAAAATTTTGCCATTGTACCTTAATAAAAATAATTCTAGAAAAAGAAATACTTTGAAAATGTCCTTGTATTGCCTCCTATAGTGTATCTATCTGACTGCCTATTCATTTTATTGTATATGCAACATTACATAACTTAAGTGTCAAAAAACATGACCATATATGGATAAATAGTTGTTTTTGCTTCAAATAATGCTCTGTTTTGTTGCAAAACTATATATTTGACTTTTTTTTATATCTATAACAAACAAATATTAATGTTTGAAGGTGCCCAGCAATAATTTGCATGTCACTGACACTAACCATGCCCCATTTTTCAATACATGAATGAATAACATACTTTTGTACATGCATTAGATTCA
Organism: Panopea generosa; assembly: GCA_029582155.1. Taxonomy (NCBI): domain Eukaryota; kingdom Metazoa; phylum Mollusca; class Bivalvia; order Adapedonta; family Hiatellidae; genus Panopea; species Panopea generosa. Next base: position 19,072,777 of record CM055901.1, on the reverse strand, counting down.
TTATCAACTATGAATATTTCCCTTACCAATTGAGGTTTCTATTAGGCATATATTAAATTCCAATACTGTTTTGTTTATTTTATCAATAAAAATAGCAAATGAAAGTAAAGTGTGCATGAAAGTCACTTTAAAGCAAGAAAATGAAACGATGAATGAAAATGAGACAAAATATGGATACAGCATATTTGGCTGGACCGATAAGCTCATTGCAAAAAGACGGTTTACTTAAGCGCAATTCTCTACGACAAATTAGTTTGAAATAAATATATCAAAGAATATCGCGATAAGAAATATTTGTCGCTAGATGACTCGTTACTTTATAGATTTTCCAAAACTGGCATAAAAAAATGGGCAGTTGAAATAGAGTTGTTGCAATATTTATATGAAAATTAGAAATTGTCATATTGGAGAATGCTATACTGTTGGATGTGGAGAAAAATATTGTACACATTCAATAACAGACAGTGAATAAACATCATCTTCAATGAGAAAAATCTATATTCTATAGCAAGCATCATGTATTTTTATTTGAAAAAAAAGTAAGAAGAACAACCGAAAGAAATCAGATGATGGTACAAAAGTTTCAAGCACAGGTTAACTAAACGCTGAGAAATTATTACGCGAATCTGTTTCGCGTCATTTCAAAGATGTCGCATTTTACCATTTACCTTAATGTCCAAAAGTAGGTAAATACTGTGTATAAGCCAGACCAAGCCGCATAAATATCAACAATGAGGAGAAAAAAATAACAGTAAAACAAAAATGGCAGTCATACGCCATACCATTAAAATGAAACGCGACAGTTTGGCGGTCGGTATATCGAAAACTGGATACAGAGCTGTTGATAACAAATATCAATGACAAAATAACGAAACAGGAAATTTCTCCATAATTCATGATCAATATGTAACCGGGGTTGGAAGGTATTCGGTAAACAATTCCATGGTTCTTGTTATAATTGCAGATTTATTACAGGATACTCAGGGTCAAAGAGCCTGTAATACATAACATAACATTCAGATACACATTAAAACAAAAAGAACATTTACACAATACTTCACAATACAAATTACAATATTTCATTATCAACGCGGCTCTTTAAAATAAATAAAAAACAATATCACAGATCTTACCAAGATATTCTGATCAAATAAATAAAACTTTGCAGTTTTATTATTTCTGCCTGGAGTGTGACAAAATATACTAATAATATATTTAGTGTCTTTGTCGATGTCTAGAGGAAGAATGCTGTAGATTGTTAGTTTGGGGATAAGGGTATGCATGCAGTGCTGGGTGTGGCCTAACTTGCATCACTCACTTGTCAATCAATGTCACTCCCAAACTAAATACTAACTCACATCGCTCACTTGCCAATCTGTCATGCCCAAGCTAACTCAGTTCACAATATATACAAACAAAACAACATGTACAATAAACCAGTTTGGGTTTACTATTTTGTACTATACAAGTAATTAATTGTTTTCCAATACTTTACAGTTAGGATGTACCTGTATGACTTTATGTAAGATAATTATAGGTTAAGACAGTGTTGTCTCCCTTGAACCATAAAATGCTGGAACTATAAAAAAATGAATTAGTAACACTGGGTGACAAATATAATATTAATTGATAAACAGCGACATAAAAAAAATATTGCTCATACGCGACCAACCATATTGTCAAAAAGCATGCGCTAAAGAGTGGAAACAGTATCGCGACAAATGTTACCATTTTTATGTGGGTGGGGTATGAATTATACATAAATAATGAGTTTCTAACACAAAAAAATGGTTTAACTTACATGAATCATGAAATCTGGATGCAGTGAATGCTCTAGACATGCTTTTGTTGTGATATATTAGCATCACTGTCTCTCTGTGTGACTTTCAAGTGTTTTTAAGTGCAAACTTCTATTCATTTTAGCCAGGATTTTGAGACAGATGGCTAAAATCAAGTCTTATCACATAATGCAGCAAAGCATATTTGCATACATGATCATTTCTTTTTCAGTTAAATAGATGATCTCACTTTGTGTTCCTTCCATTGAATTGAATAAATCTTGATTCCAACATTTCCATGACAAATTTTCAGCTGCTCAGTCTCATTGCCCTATTTGCTTTACTGTTTTAGCTTCAAGTTTGGTTTTGCCTGTGTGACACTTCTCTATTTCACTCAAAGTCATCCATTTTTCGTAAAAATACATTTATTTTTCCATTTAGAGGTTTCAAATACAGTGTTTCCCATAGAAAGTGACATATTTTGAAAAAGAAAGTAAATCTGAATCACAAAGATGCAGTTTCCTCCCAGCGCCTACCGAAAATGATGTGGTTCTTGAACGTCTCACACACCAATTAATTTTGTACTGTTCTACATATAGAGACATAGTTATAGGTTTGTCTAATTCATCATAAACAGGATTATTATCATCAAAATTGTGATTTTCGTTAAACAAATTTGCTTCATCACTTTTTGAGGTCTTTATTTCTTGAAATAAGTTGAGAAAATAATTGTGAAAATCGTCTATTTTGATATTTGAATTGCTTGTTCTGTTTTTCGAGAATAACTTCCAAAAATCGCGTGGTTTCGATTTGCGCATGTTTTCCATATCTTTCATTTGTTTAAATGTGTATGCACGTCGTTTTTTCTTGACAAGACATTTATAATTAGATTTACGGTCAGTCAGTTCTATTCTATTAACGTGTGTTTTATTTCTATTAAAATGGAATAAGGCATCTTTATAAAGTTGCTTAGTAATTTGACAGTCTTCATCATTGAGTATGTAGACACGAATCCATTTTTGATATTTAATTGCTTTTTAAATAATGGGCCCCCTATGTCATTAAGAATACAGGTAAAATCTGAAACAGCTTTGTTTATATTGTTTGGCTCTTGGTTATTTATGTTGTTTATAATTTTGTTAAAACTTGTTAAAGCGCCAATTATTCTGTTACGAAACAACTTTCTGTAATCGTCATTCCATTTAACAGATTCATGATTTATCGAATTATTATTAATATTGGACATTTTCCCCTTTATAGTAAAAAGTAGCGGTGCATGATCGCTAAATTCTGTAAACTGACCTACTAAAACATTATTTATAACGGTGAAATCCCTTTCGTTTAATAAGATGTAATCTATCACGCTAGATGCGTTTCGGTTAACATAGGTATATGCCCCCACTCCATGATCCGCTCCTAATCTACCATTCGCTATACGTAATGACGTAGATTTACAAAGGTCTAGTAATTTAATGCCTTGGGCGTTACATTGACTATCTTGTGAGAAGCGTTCTAAAGGAGTAACTGGTATGTAATTACTTGAATCGATTTCATCAATAGCCCTATCGAACAGAATGTGATCTCTTTTATTGGAAACTCGCGCATTACAATCACCGGCAATAATAACCCGCCCTAAGGATTCATAATGATTTATGTCATTTTGTAATATTTGGAACAGATCTGCATCGACGTTATTAAAAGCAGGCGAGTCCTCACCCCACATATATACTCCACATAAAAATATATCATCATCATTATCAAAAAACAATTTATCAAGTTTTAACCATACCATAGTATCAAATTGACTTTTTAATAATAGAAATACCGTTTTTAACCACATTTTTTATATATATTACCAAACCACCTGTTATTTCGTTTTGCTCGTTTATATCTAAATTTCCTGTAAAAGTTGTAACACGAATATTCTGTTAACTCTATTTCACTATCTTTGGATGTCCAAGATTCCTGACAGAATGATAATGTCATGCTTTAATAAAATATCTGTAAAATCACTGTTTTCTTTTTTACTGTCCGTTAAACCGTTTATGTTCCAAACAAGAACACTGAGTTCACCCTCGGTACCATCCTATGCTCTCACTGGTTTTCCGTTTATGTACAGTGTGTCGTAGCTGATCATGTATAGTTTACGTCTCAAGTGTATTCTTTTTTGACGTCTATGCTCTTCAATTACATGTTTGATATTCAGTTTACCATGACAGGGGCGTAGCTTGGCTGAAAACGATGTGTAGGGACAGTTGTTGAGGAGGGGTTGTTATGCTTCTCCGTATATTACATTTGTTTTATGACTCTTGTTATTCTTGATACTTACCTTGAATTCACTATTTTATAACCAAGTAATTTGATAGTAAATGTTATGTTTTAAGGTTTGTTCACTATAATAAGGGCAAAAATTAAGTAGCATTCTGTCTCATGGTTTAAAGTGGCTACTATTTCCATAATCAGGTGTTGTGTGAACCCTGCCACTAAAGAGTTCCCGATTGGTCATGATAATATCGGAAAAATTTCATTTTTAGAGAAATCGTATCACATTCTTAGGCTTGATTCACTTGAGTGGTAAATCTGCATTTGGCTGCATACCATTCCAGTTTTTTTAAAAGACATTAACAGTTTTCTAACCAGGATCGACAGAGAATCGTTAATAAAAGCTAAGTGTCTAAAGGTGTCATGAACAAAATAAACTAAATACTGACCTTAACATTTTTACTAACATCATAATTGTATCTAATATAATTTTCACATAAAGTTTGAAATTTAGAATGTGTCACACATGCATTTTCAAATCTTTGCTGATCGGTGAAGTGCAGCCAGATCTCAAAACGTATTATGATACCTTCTGGTCTAAATATCAACATTAAAAGAGTAAACACCAAATATGTTTTCTAATTCTTCAAACGTACAGATTGATAGAAAAGACCTTATAAATTTATGAAAATCCCTAAAAAAAATCGTAAAAAATAGTACAATATGGGTCCTAGGGGACTTCAATATGCCTTCTGTTGATTGGCTAAATGACTGCGTAAAACGTTCATGCAAATTTAAATACGAACACTTTATAGAACACCTAACTCACTTCAACGCATAACAAAATGTCAAAACAACAACCAGAGAAAAAAAATAGTCTTGATCTCCTACTTGCAATCACCCATGCAAAGTCCATGCCACAAAAACACTTCCAATGTTAAGCTCATCAGACCATGAAATTGTATACCATGAAATTCATCTCCTTATCGGCCGACCAATCCAACCATAACATAAAATCTTTATTATTTTTTTTCGAAAGACTAATTGGGAACAATTCAAGAAATACCTAACATCATACTTCAATATTACTTTTAAAAACATTGACAACTCAAACCAAAACTTACTCTGGGACTCTTTCAATTTGGAAATAAATAAAGTACTATTCGCCCACATACTTACTAAAATGAGCAAACAAAGAAATGACCTACCATGACTTACAAATGAAATTAAAAGACCAATCCACAAACAAGACAAATTATACAACAAAATGATAAAAAAAAATATAGTAAGCTCAAATAAAGTAAACATGAATTTCTCAAATAATCAATTCAAACTTTGAAATAAGAAAATCTTATTGGGAATACCTAGAATCATATTCAAAAACGACCAAGATAAATCCAAAAACAAAAAAGTTCTATGCCTATGTAAAACATAAAAAACTGAAAACTGCGGTATAAATTTTAATTTGTTTTCTCTAAATCAAAACCACTAAAACTTAAATACTTGACTGAAATTAATGTATAAGAATTGGCATACGTCCCAACAATATAAATCAAATGTCTGAAATATGTCTGAAATATATTACACAAGACGGTGTCTTAAACTCTTCTTAAAAAACTAAACCCAAATAAGGCATCCGGTTCAGATGAACAATTAATAAAAAAACTACAAGTTATTTTTACAAGTTAGAACTCAAACAGTAGTTGTACAAGGCCACATGTCAGAGTTTGCCCCAGTCTTGTCCGGTGTACCCATAAAGCTCTGTCGATGATCCGTGCCACTTTTTTGCCTACATAAACGACTTGCCAGATTCACTAAAAAGTCGATAACGCCTCTTTGTAGACGACATCATAGTTTACCTCACAATGAATACAAAGATTTACTCCCAAATTCTTCAAAAGGATCTCAATACATTAGAAAACTGGAAAGAAAATCGATGGAATGAATTGCAGATAATGTGAAGTCGTAAGAATAACAAAAATACCATCATATTCCCTTATAAATTACATAATACAGAACTTAAGACAACAAAAGTATACAATATATTCAGGCTACTTTAAGTTTTCAACTCATATAGACAATATTACCTCAGAAGCAAACAACACCCTTAAATTTATTAAACGGCACAAACAAAAAAGAAACCGCCTACAACACGTATGTTAGACCACAAATAGAATACTGCTCGTCCATTTGGCATCCCTGACAAAATACACCAACCTATAAAGTAGAAAAAATACAAAGGGCAGCAGCTAGATATGTACCTAATGATTACGAAGCAGTGTCACCAAAATATTTCAAACTCTAAACTAACAAACCCTCAATCAAAGAAGAATAAATTTATCACTAATCTTACTTTATAAATAACAAACAAACTAGTTGCTGTAGATCACCCCTATCTTATTCCAGTAGAGAATCTAAATGTTCATGTTTCTTTTTTCTTGGACCATTGTGGCAACCCTGCTATGAAGTGGGGGCATGTAGTGTTATCCATGTTTGTCCGTTCGTCTGTCTGTTCTGTTGCGTAGTGCTTCCAATAGGCCAGTGATATATAGAATTTACACACATCATTTTATCTACTAGTATATGATATCAAAATATAGAAGAAAAAAGGTCGGTGGATAATTTTATTATTACATGTTTTATTTTGTCAATATCATTGTTATTACATATAAAATAATGCTATCCTACTAATAACAATATCTTGAGTTCTAATTGTCAGAAAAGGATACTCGTACTGTTTGTCGAATGGGGCCGGGATTTAGGGAGAAATTAAGAGGTCAAAATCACGTTCACCAAAAAAAGAACAATGCATAAACACTGTTACTTGTCGCTCACCATTTGTTCTCTCAAGTGACATAGCCCCTGAGACAGAATTAATTCCTGCGACCAATACGGTCAGGCACACTACGAGGCTATTACTGCCCTGTCAGTGCTCCAGTTTTATTTGGTTTCTAAAATTATGCTACATTTTCTCGCCATCATTACGAAAGCATTATCTTAAGTTATGCACACCTCGCAATAAATTATAAAATTTACTGTGCGCTTATCTTGGACATTTTGTAATTATGAAACATTACTCATTATTAAAATTATCTCTTACCGTTTGAAAAAATGAGATTTGTTGGAAGGTTATCGGACACTTATCATCTCAAACCCTTGTTAACATAAATAGCATTGTAAAATTATAGTGGGGGTCTTCTTTAAATGTTTTTCCACTTCATATTTTAATGTAAACTATATACCAGAGGTTAAGAAAAACGCCCAACATCTCTGACTTTGTTACATTGAAGGTAACGGTTGTAACCCTTAGTTTAACAATTGTTACACCAAGGGTTTTTTGTTATATTGTTACACTAAGGATTGCCACAAAACCTATATCATCAGTACTAATTCTTTCATAGAACAATCAGAACATGGAATAGGCTGCCTCCCAAGTTATGTTAAAACTAGTACGAGCTTCAGTCAGTTTACGGCTAGTCTTGCCACAGTAAAATTCTAAACAAGTCGTAATATTGATATTATAAAGGTAGTTATTTATGAAAGTATATGTAATGCTTTGTAAACCATATTTCAATTTTAACTATTTTTACTGTTCACCGATAGCGCCTCCCAGTAATAATCAGAAATTGAGTATTGGTAGTTCTATATATATTTATATATATGACAGGGAGAACCATACGTCTAACAAAACACCTTTTATATTCTTGTGTTGTTGTTTTGTTGTTGTTTTCTTTTATTTTTGCCCTCTGATGAAGGCGTAAAGCCGAAAGCTAGCTAAGGATATCTCGTTATAAGTTTTAGCACAGTAAAATGGTAATTCTCTCTACTCTGTGTGTGTGTGTGTGTGTGACCGACTTTTCACCCGCATTCCGATGTTTTCTAATCATCCCGACTTTTAGCCGCCCAAAAAATAAAGCGGTGTTGATGTAAATATTTACCCGCATCAAACTAGAAAAAAACGTCGATTTCTGTATGAACAAGTATCGGAGGTAAACATTTTTACACATTTAATTGTTTAAATAAGTAATATCTTATTTGTCACGTTTGAAACTATACAACACGTTATTCCATAGGTTTATTATTTTGTTGAATAAACAAGAAATTACATAGGCGGCGGATGGTCTACTGCAAATTGATATTTTTACCAAAATTTTAATAAATATGTTTGGAATCGGCCGTTTGGAAGCGGGTACTTCTAAGTTCTAAAATATAAAAGTGTAAACATGTTTTCACCATTTTCACTGCTTTTTAGATATTTTGGTATCTTGTCAGCTTCGACCGTAAGTGCGACATCAGCTGGCCACATAGTGCATGTCTCTAAGGAGCATTTTAAAGATTTTTTATTTTGTGTCTCGCATCATTGACAGCAGATCAAATATCCAAAAAATAAAACAGCTGCCAATCCATGCCTTATTTAATCAGACTTTTTCGACCACAGCAAGAACTTATTTTGAAGGATAGAAAACTTGACAGAATATATATAAGATAGCTTGTGAAGAACTAATTGTTTGGCAAATAAATCATTTAGAATTCATTAAACCACTACCTGTATTGTTAAATTTAAACAATGATTAAAAAAATTGGTAAAGAAATGCTAAAGGTGCCATCATAGTGATAAGCTGAACTTTCTGCTGTTATCTCGGGGCTCTTGCTTGCACATTTGGGAATGGGGTCGGGCCACTGTCTATAGGAAAATGACTTTTGGAAAATAAGCGTTGTTTTGTTTTTTTTAAAGAAATTTGGAAAATTACATAGCACAGGTTCCTTCAATATACGTAACAATATATGTGTCATTAGCTTGTGCTTTTGGTGTTCCTGTATAATAATTGTGGTTTTATTTGAAATAAGCTTAAAATTACAAAAAAAACGTTGCTATCTAGAACAGTGACCATTAATAATTGTGTGTAGTACTGTGTAGTTTTTTTGTTTATGTGTGTTTAAGAATGGAAAGGGTGATCTTACTTATTATATAATTACACAAATATGCAGCTTTTAACCTAAATAATATTGCTTCAAACAGTTAATTGTGGAGTAATTTAATAAATCGCACAACCTTGCTGACATACAGTAATCAGGGCTCAAATTTAAGCACTCGCCACTCGCAAAATGCAAGATGTATTTTGAAAATGCGAGTTGAAATAACTTAAGCTGGCATTTTTTGCGAGTTGAGAAATTACTTATTATATTCATTTTATTGATTTTTGAAAATAAATAAGTATTATCCTGGAAAAAAATAGTTTCTTGTCAATTTTACCCAATTACTTTTGCTTCTCGTGCCAAATTACCTCCTAGCAGCAAGATTGTCAATGACATGTATTAATAGTTAATATGAGACGACTGCATCCAATTGTTTTTTGATATCGAGTTCATTCTACAAAAAGGAAGTAAAGTTAAAACCTGCAACAACATAATGAGTAGACTGCGTCTAGTTTGGTCGATCGGGCGCTCACTCTTTAAAATAAAAGTAAAATTAAAACACGTTAAATTTATTGTTTACATATTTTGTCAGCTTTAACAGCTGATAAAATAATATCTTTTTCTCCATTGAACCGATATAACAATATCACACTGGGCTATAAACTTGACAATGACAAAATGGTGTGTCAGTTGTAGAAACCACGCGATCGGCAGATCATCCATAATAATTAAACTATATTACTATGATATCACAATATTTACACATGTTAAACAATCGTCCTTGGCTAGACCTAGATCTAATTTTAAAACGAACGCCTCATCAATCTCAGTCTGTACACTTGTAATTGTTGAATCCATGATTCATATTTTTGTTTAGTAAAAAGTGTTTATTTATGATATATCATTGTATGCATTTATATGTGTTAGTATAATAAGTAACAAAGACAACTTTATTTTTTTAAGTACTGTTTTGAAATTGAAATACCTTTACATATATATAATAACCTTGATACCATTGTCTATAAAATAAATACAAGAATATTTTGCATATTAAATAACACGTGGGCTTTGAAACAATTAATTTTGGTTTTATTTAGTCATTTAGGACTACAAGTTTCTGTGAAAATTGGTTTGGCTAGTTGGTTTCAGATTTGGCCAGTTGGAATTTTAGGAACTGGCCAAAATTGCCAGTGCACAAAAAAGTTAAATTCTAGCCCTGATATATAATAACCTTGATACCATTGTCTATAAAATAAATACAAGAATATTTTGCATATTAAATAACACGTGGGCTTTGAAACAATTAATTTTGGTTTTATTTAGTCATTTAGGACTACAAGTTTCTGTGAAAATTGGTTTGGCTAGTTGGTTTCAGATTTGGCCAGTTGGAATTTTAGGAACTGGCCAAAATTGCCAGTGCACAAAAAAGTTAAATTCTAGCCCTGAGTAGTATGGATAAGAGACAATGCACATTAGTATGGATAAGAGACATTTCTTTGTTCTTGGATATTCATAATATCGTTGAGTGGGCAATTAACAGTAAACTTCATTAAATGTGCAATATGAAACATGGATAAGCCCATTTCAAAATATTGATTGCAGCCTCGTATAAGCTGTCTGTATTCAAACGGCTAAATTGTAATTCCAAAATACTGAATAGGAACAACAATGGCTTTCATAATTATCAGAGTTCTGTGCATTTCACATTTACGATGATCATAAAGTGCAAGTTTCAGGTGAATATTTTTTTCATATTAATTTCATTATATTCTATTTTTTTAATGACTCCTCTGTGTGCAATGGTTATTTACAATTAATCTATATTGAATATGGAGCTTAAAAATATTATTGGTTAATTGTCAGGGTATTGGTTCTGTGGAAAAACAACGAGATGTTTTCAATTATTCAAAGTCGAAAAACTGTGATATATATTGTCTGCAAGATATTCATACAACTCAGATATCTGAAAAGTTTATTGAATCACAGTGGGGGGAAGTAAATGCATTTTTATGCCTCCCTCCACCCAAATTTTTAGGTTGGCATATAGTAATCGCAGCATCCATCATTCTGTCCGGTATTTTTGTGTCGGGCCTGTAACTTTGTCATGCATAGATGGATTTTGTTGATACTTGCTACAAATGATCAACATAACATGATGACATGTCGCTAGTAAGACACACACCCATACCTTAAAGGTCAAGGTCACACTTTGAGTTTGTTTGACAACATTTTGGGTCTGTGTGAGATTTAGTGTCCAGCTTGTAACTTTGTCATGCATAGATGGATTTTGTTATTACTGGCTACAAATGATCGACATAACATGACGACATGTTGTGCATTACACCCAGACTCCCACTTCAAAGGTCAAGGTCACAATTTAACTTTGATGACGTTTTCAGTCTGATTGAGATTTCGTGTCCGGTCTGTAACTTTGTCACCTATGGATGAATTTCAAAAACACTTGGTTCAATTCATCAGCATGACTTGATGAAGTGTCACACGTAACACCAACATGTATACCACAAAGGTCAAGGTCACACTGAGTTTGTTTGACAACACTTTGAGTCTGTGTGAGATTTTGTGTCCGGCCTGTAATTTTATCATGCATAGATAGATTTAATAAATACTCGTAACAAATGATCACCATAGTTTGATGAACATGTAGCATCCTAGCAAGTTTCATAAAATTCCAACATGGGGTTGTAGAGAAATAGCGCGGACAAGAATTTGGTCACAAACATAATCAAAGGGCCATAACTCCATGAAAAATCATTGAACCTGAACACAAAGACAATATGCGCAACTGCACTTAGTAATGATGCATCCTAGCAAGTTTCAAAAAATTCCAACCAGAGTAGAGAAATAGCCCGGACAAGAACTTGGGGACGCATGCACGGACACACACACGGACGAAGCGGTGACTCTATGCTTCCCCCTTTGTGGAAGCATAATAAACTTATTCATAAAGATCAAACAGATTTCATGGCAGGCAGATATGTAGGGGAAAATAAAAGGATTTTATACGACATAATGCATTATGCAGAAGAAAATAATTTACCAGGCTTTCTTTTATAAGTTGACTTCGAAAAAACTTCGAAAGACTCACTTGCCTTGTAAATTTATAAACAAAGTTATGAAATTTTTTGCTTTTGGTAATTCTATTATATCATGGGTTCACATCCTATATAATAATGCTACATTAGCAGTCACTCAGGGAGGTAATATTTCATCTTTTTATGCTCCCCCAAAGGGGAAACATATAGTTTCCGCATCGTCTGTCCGTGCGTCCCCAAATTCTTGTCCGCACTATTTCTCTACAACATCTGGTTGGAATTTTACAAAACTTGCTAGAATGCATCATTACCAAGTGCAGATGTGCATACTGTCTTTGTTTTCCGGTTCAGTGATTTTTCACAGAGTTTTGGCCTTTTGATTCTGTCTGTGACCAAATTCTTGTCCACACTATTCATCTACAACCCAATGTTGGAATTTAATGAAACTTGCTAGGATGCATCATTACCAAGTGCAGATGTGCATATTGTCTTTGTTTTCCAGTTTGATGATTTTTCATGGAGTTATGGCCGCTATCTCCTAATATCTTTATTCTACACTCTGAAATACCAGCTATTAAAATTAGAAAAAAAACAACATTAAAGGAATTAAAATTAACAGTACTGAGTTTAATATTTAAAAGACGACACATCCACAATTATTGAATTATCTGAATCTTCTCTTAATGAAACACTGAATGAGATCACACATTTTGCAAATATCTCGTGTGTGGGGTGGGTTATGCGATTATTTTGATAAAACACAGATTGTATGGATTGGAGTTGAGAAATACAGTAGTCAGACAATAAAACAAAATGGAAACTAAATTGGGGAAAAAAAATTTCAAATTGTTAGGAATAAATTTTCATGTTGATCTAGACAAAATGAGTAATATCAATTAAAAAGAAAAAATAAATATTATAAAATCTAAAATTAAACAACGGACAAGAAGATATTTGTCTCCATTAGGGAAAATAACTGTTATCAAAAGAGTGATATTGCATATTCTGAATCATATATTTGTAGCATTACCAAATTGTAATGAAAATAAATTATAATCAAAGAAATAAGTTCAATTTTTTATGATTTGGACAGCCAAATTAAACTAAAATTATCACCAAACAATACATTGAAGGAAGACTTAAAATGATCAACATTGAAGCATTTATTTTAGCACTTAAAGCAACATGGATTAGGAGACTACTACATATAGGGGGAAACTGGAGTGGAATAATAGAACATGAAATTAGTTTATCAAATCTTACCAATTTTAGAAATGCTTACACAGCAAAAAACAAACAAAATTAGCAATACATTCTGATGGGATGTTTTTAAATCACACAATAGCAAAATGCAGTTAAACAAATAATAACCTTAGAACGCTTACTTCAGACACCAATATTTCAAAATAACAAATTGCTAGTAGGTGGAAAACCCATAATGAATAAGTTATGGAATGAAAAGGGTATATATTTTATTAATGATATTTTGTCAGAAAAAGGGGAGCTTTTGACAGAAAATGAATTTAAAACAATATACAATATAAAAACAACTATCTACAGTTTCATGGAATAACACAAGCAATAAAAAAAATAGCAAAGAAATATGGCATAACCATCAACAATGAAAAGATGCCAAATTCACTTTTACCCACCAATATAAATGTATACTTTAAATCTAAAAAAGGATGCCAACATTTTTACGATTTAAATAATAATGATGAAGTACACACTTCAAAATTTAAATGGGACCAAATCTATAATATTTCCAAGGAAACGTGGAAAGACACATTCTTATCACCTTTCAAATATAAATATAGCTCAATCTTACAATGGTGTCAAGTCAGAATTAACCATAGAATTTTACCAACAAAAAAATATTTAAAAATGATTAAAGCTGTCCCAAGCTCACTATGTTCTTATTGTAATCAAGAGGAAAGCACTATTCATTTATTCTGGACATGTCTTTCAACAAGATCATTTCTTCAAAAAAATACAAAGATGATTTATAAGGAACAGTATAACTTTACCATTTAATTATAGAAGAATTATTTATATTTAATATAGAACGATATATAATGGAATTAATTCAAAACTTTACTTCAACATTAATTTGGTAAATATTCGTTTTAATTTCCTTCCATAGTCTTAGAACTTGTAGTTTATCCAGGTTCTGGTTTTAAAAGTTAATATAGACACGACTAATAAGTAAGAAATGTACTTTAAAACAAATGAAACAACCAAGTTGACCTTGATAATAACATCAACCATAATGTAACCTATTATTTTTATCATTATTTCTGTATCGTATGTAACCGTGCACACAGACTTTGTTTCTTTCTGTTCTATTGTGAGGTCCATTTTTTTAAACTAAATGCTTAAAACATAAGCTTGACAAGTGAAAAATGAGTGAAAGATTGTTTATATGGAAATATGGAATACATGTTTTGTTATTGTTAACTTATTACTCTTGCTCAAACATATAATTATCCATGTTGTTAATTGGAAAATAAATGGGCCACTACAATGTAGAATGGCTGAGAAAAAAAAAATATTCTGATAGAAATTATTGTAACATCTTTTAGTTTATCTGTGTTGTTCTTAAAACAGGTATGAATTATTATTTGAGTAATGTTTACTTATTAAAGTGACAAAATTAGAAAAACAACAATTTTGTGTAATGTATATTAAATGTATAAAAAATGTGATGTTCTTGTAGACGACTACATTAAAATCATAATATTAAACAACTTCCAAACTTTTCCCCTAAATATTTCTTTTGGTTTCTTTGCATGTTGAAATTTGGAAATTTGTTACTTTGGATTGGTAATAAAAAAAACTATTTGCCATTGGGAATCGGGCAGAATAACGGTCCCAAAAGTGATCTAAATCTCAGATCACTCGCCTCTCACTGCAGTCAGTTGTCAGTTTGAGTCCAGCTCATTCCAAATTCCTTGCCAGTTACTTGCTGAAGTATGGTGGTTTTATTCAGATTTATTCTTCCTCCCAATAAAACTGGATGCCTTATATGATATATATTGTAATGAAAGTAAATAGAAAATTTCTAAAATCGTTTTTTATTTGTTTCAGTTGCTATAGTCATGTTGTACAGGGGGCAGACTTAAAAAAACATGGATACGTGGATTCCAAATCCAAATGCAAAGCCTTACAGTCCAAAGGGAAGAAAAAGAACAATGACAACATTGTGTGGTCCATTCTTGTCAAGACGGAATTGTCTTATCAAAATATGTAAAGTAAGTGTTATTGTAAAAATGCATATATGCATAATAGAAAAGCCCTAATGCAAATAAGGCAAGTCATTTTGTCGAAAAATAAAATTGCTATTTAAATTGCTGACTAGATTATCATTCCCGCCACCCCCTAATTTTCATGACACCCCAACCCTTTTTATTTTTATAAAGACAAGAAAATTTTAAAAAAATAAGAAGAAATTTAAACAAAAAATCCTTCCCCCCTCCTCAAGCACTGGTCATAAACTCTTTTTTTCAGTATATATGTTCACATAGTATCTATATTGTACTTTTTTATATATAGATACTTAGTCTATATGACAATTATATATACTAAAAAGAGTTTGTTACAAGTGTCTCTGCCCCTCCCCCTTTTTAAGAAAAATTTGGATGATGTAGCAGTTATTTATAATGACCTAATAGATGAAATCAATACTGTTCTTAATTTTTACTTTGTATTAATACTTAATTCGAATGTCTTCCCACCCACAAAACTGTTTGGCTAATCTCTCCAACTGGTTTATCCATCTAACTGTTATCTTTTCATGTTGGGCTCTTTATTTATATGGATGAAATTGGACTCCAATATTTCCCTTTCCAATTGTTTTATCTCCAGTTTCCACACACAACTGGTAAACTGAGTTTATGCATGGTATATACAGCTGTAATGGAACAGGAGAACCTCAGATAACCTGAGCAAAACAACTTTCCTTCCACAAGTAACTGACAAACTTTCAAGCTGGTCTCAAACCCAAGACCTCAGCAGTAAGAATTAATCTGCAGTTACACAATAACGCTTTAGAGTCAAAGGTCATAGTCAAACTTTGATACATGTGTTTTTCTGTGATACTTTATATGGGTTCATAAATCACAAATATTTGAGACTCAGATGCTAGTGTAACTTTAAGGAAGACATTTGTGATTCATGAAAATTATTTGCTCCAGAAAACGGATACATATCTCAAAGGACATTTAACGGCTATCGTTTGAGGCTAAATTTGAGTCGGGCTTCTTTCCTTTCTGGTTTGTATGAAAAGTTATTATAAAGTTCAAGTAGTTCAAGCTACAGATAAGTGATGAAAAAAGGCCGTTAAAGATAAATAAGCATTTTATTCATAAATTTTGTTCGTTGGCAAATTTAATAATTAGATAAACGTAGTTGTTTAAGAAACAAACTTTCTTACAACTGTGTTTAATAAACAATGCAGTTTACATACAGTATTCCTACAAATATCCCCCCCCCCCACACACACACACACTTGATAAATACCCCCAACCATTTTTTATGAAAAATAGAATAACTTAACACAGTAACAATTTGGAAGATGATCTTAAATACATATAGATGATTACCTATAAATTTTATATATCTTACATATAGATTACAACATATAGATTACATATAAATTACATATAGAATACATATAAGTTACATATAAATAGCATATAGATTTCAAGTCTGGTTGAAACAATTTAAGGATCCACCATGGCCTAGTAGTAGTCTGAGGAGGCACCATCATAGATCACTTACCTCTCACCACTGAGGTCATAGGTTCAAGTCCAGAAAATCTTTATGTGAGAAAGTTTGCCAGTTACTTGTGGAAGGAAGGTGATTTTACTCAGATTCATTTTGAGGTCCTGTTCCATCAATAAAACTGGATATGCCATATATAACCCGAAATGTGTTGAAAATGGTGGTCTTATTTTAAAAAAGAATTTAAGCAATTTAAAGTTTAATAAATGTCTCATTACTGGCCGTGTGTTTTATGCCACTTCAAAATGGACATTTTTGACATAACTTAAATAAACGCCTCCCCCTTTTGCAAAACATCATTTAAGATCATTTATGGGGGGTAAGTCAAAAATTATAATGGCTATCATCATAACATTTTTAAAAGTAAAGTTACCTTAAATAGCCTAATAGTAATGCATTTTTTAATTTTTTTTGGTGAAAATGGATATTTGATGGAGCATTAGTACTGGTGTCATTTGTTATCATAAAAAAATTGTTGCAGGCTTCTGTTTCATCCTCATTTTCTTAAAGTTTACACAAATACTTAAATTTGACTGGTAAGCTGAATATTAAATACTTAAAACCGTAACTCAATTTTGACTGGTTATTTATCTATTGTATAATAGTATTTATGTAACCATAGCAGTAGCCTGGATGATTTTCTTTGAATTAAGTATTTAAATATATATACGTAAATATGTTGGCGAAAAAAGTACCAGGCATCTATTTTAAAGAAATAACTAAGTTTTTTTACTGGTTATTTATGTATTTTGTACAAAATATCAATGAAACCATATGTAGTTTTACTTGAACCAGTCTAAAATCATGATGACTGCTTTTCTTACTTTAACATTTTTAAGACCTGATGTTTATGTTGGTGTAACAGTTATCAGATCATTAACAATCAGATTAAGCTGCTGTACTAACCTACTTTTTGACAACTGACCTACCACAAAACAACAGAATTTAATTCTATTCAAAAAGCAAAACTTAAGTGTGCTATTTACATCAGTAATATACTGAAATATGAATCATCAGTTTCATTGTTTATTGCATCTTTTCTATTCAACCTGTGTATTTTAGCCTAAGGTAAACACTGTCACATTTGATAAACATCATTTGTCAGTAAAGAGGTCCTGGTGATGATATCTCTTCACACCCTCCAGTCTGCTACAATATAAAGTAGTTTTTAGTTTGTTTGTCTGTTTAAATATATAGCATTATTTTTATGCCATTGAGAGCTAAGAGACGATATTAATCTAACCACTCTTTCTTTGGATCTTGGAAAGTTAACCAGTACTCGAGCACACCCATCTCTGCAATTAATTGATAACTTTCCCACTTGAATCAGCGGTGTGAGGTGAATGATAATGAAATGAAAAGTTGTATATCAATATTCGCAGAGACTAGCTGGAAGGGGAATCAAACTAACAACCCCTGGATTTAGACTCACTAACAACTGAACTGACCAGTCCTGGTGCTTTTTCTTTTTAGCTCGCCGGGACAAAGTCCAAGGAGAGCTATTGTCATGACCCCGGCGGCGGCGGCGGCGTCATCGTCGTCGTCTGTAGACACCCAGGTTAATCTTTTGTGTACAAGTTTCAGATATCTGTGCAACCACTCATTGGATGTCAATGAAACTTTGCATGTGTGTTTACCATAATAAATGGAACACACAGAGACAAGAACCATAACTCTGGATTGCATTTTAGCACAGTTATAGCCCTTTTCAGTTATAGCCCTTTTCAGACTTAGACACCCAGGTTAAACTTTGCATTTAGTTGCATACAAGTTTCACATATCTATGCAATCACTCATTAGATGTGAATGAAACTTCACATGTGTGTTCACCGTCATCAATTGAACACACAAAGACAAAAAACATAACTCTGGATTGCATTTTGGCACGGTTAAGGCCCTTTTTGGACTTAGACACCCAGGTTAAACTTTGCGTTTACTTGCGTGCAAGTTTCAAATATCTATGCAACCCTCACTGGATGTGAATGAAACTTCACATGTGTGTTTACCATCATCAATGGAACACACAAACAAGAACTGTAACTCTGGGTTGCATTTTGGCACAGTTATGGCCCTTTTTCAACTTATTTTTTCAGGTTAAAGTTTTTTATCACGCAAGATATCTATGCAACAATTCATTGGATATAAATGAAACTTTGCATGTGTATTCACCATCATCATTGAAACACACAGAGACAAGAACCATAACTCCGGATTGCATTTTGGCACAGTTATGGCCCTTTTTCAACTTAATTTTTCAGGTTAAAGTTTTTTATCACGTAGGATATCAATGCAACCACTCGTTTGATATGAATGAAAGTTAGCATGTGTGTTCACCATCATCATTGAAACACACATAGACAAGAACCATAACTCTGCATTGCATTTTAACACAGTTATGGCCCTTTTTGGACTTAGCCACACAGGTTAAACTTTTGCGTTTTGTTGCCTTTAACTTTAACATATCTGTGCAACCACTCATTGGATATGAATCAAACTTCCCATGTGTCCTCACCATCATCAATGGAACACAGAGACACAGGAACCATTACTCTGGGTTGCATTTTGGCACACTTATGGCCCTCTTTGAACTTAAACGACCAAACTAAACTTTGAGTTTAGTCGCGTTTAAGTTTAAGATATCTATGCAACCTCTCATTGAATGTGAATATCCCTTCACATATGTGTTCACCATCATCAATGGAACACACACAGACATGGAACACACAGAGTCAAGAACCATAACTCTGGATTGCATTTTTGCCACACTTATGGCCCTTTTTGGACTTAGACACCCAGAGACGAGCTTTGTTGTCTTCTGACAGCTCTTGTTTTCTCTTTTATTTTGTCATTCATCTTAATTTTCCTCCACCTTCTTTTCACTTTAAAAGTAAAGGAAGACTTAAGAATTATAAGACGAAGAAGAAAAAAAAGTTTTTTTTCTTCTTTGTCTTATAATTCTTTAGTCTTCCTTCACCTCATCATCATCATATTTTTTCTTCTTCTATTTTTTTTGTTTAATTATGCATAATGAAAGTTGCATTTGTGTCATTCTTTGAGGGGTTTGAAAACAACTTGGCACAAATGATCATCCTGACATGATGTCATGTCACACGCCTACAGAGTTCTACCCTCCCACCTGTAAAGTGGCTATAACACCTACATTTTACAGCATGAACTATAGGGGATTCAGTAACCTCAAAGGGAACATATCAAGATTTTTCATAATTTTAAAATTCACAAAACATTATTTTGTCCAATGTATCATGCCGATTTATATTTATTGAGCCACAAGGATATAAATTTAAACATGCCGAAATAATACATGTAATGTATATTAAAAAATTTGTATGTATATGACATGCATACATATATATTCAGTCATTTTGTGTACCCCCATTCTGAATCTGCTAGTGACATTAAATATTGACTGAAAGCAGCCCAGTGAAATGGCTGAAGGGTTTGTCAACTCCCAGTCTAATGTACTGTATATATCATGGATGTTGATCTTCTATTTGTTAAACCGTGCATACAACTTGAGGCAGGATGCTATTAAAGTGACATGTGGCATTATTTCTGAAAATTATAGCAAGGCCCAGTTAGCTCAGTTGGTAGCTCATCTTACTATCAATACAGGAGTCATGAGGTTGAATCCCCACTCTAACACATCTCATGATGATTGATAAACAACAATGCATCTCTTTGTCATTTATCTCTCATAACTGATTCAAGCGGGAAAGTAATCAGTTACTTGTTGAGATTGAATAAAAATTGACCCTCCAGGATCCATTAAGTTAACTGATCATCTGTTAGCCCTCAATGGCATAACTTGATGCTAAATATTAAAATTGAAATTTATAATCTACATGATGCAATGTTATGCAATTTTAAAAATATGAACATGTATCTACATGATACAGATATGAAATTAAAAAAAATACCCCAATACTAAGTTTCGTATCTTTTTTTATAAAAAAAAATGAAACAGGCATTTTAAGTTTTGTTACAGGCATCTTATTTTGCACATTTGTCATCCAAAGCTTAAAATGTATTATTTTTAGCTCTACTGGCCAAAGGCCAGGAGTGCTTATGCGATGGCGCGTTGTCTGTCGTCCGTCGTCTGTCGTCTGTTAGCAGCACTTTCTCTGAAACCACTAGGCCAATTAAACTGAAACTTCACATGCATGTTTCTGTTGCATAGGAGACTATACAGAAGATTTTTTTTTTTTTCGATCTGAAATTCATGATGGCCGCCGTCACTAAAAATAGTCCAAAACTTAAAAATCTTCTTCTCAGGAATGGCCCAACAAATTTTCAAAATTGTTTATGTAGTTATGATGACCAACTATAGTATTGTTAGATTTGTTCAAATGGTGTCCCTAGGGTTAAATATGACCCAGCCCCAAGGGTTCAATTAGGGTACACATGTCACTATAATATATTTTTTTTTTTTTAGAAATGGAAATGATTTTGCCTATATCTTCATAGAAGCATTGTTTGGTGAAGGAGGTTCATATTTGTAAAAATGTTTGGGTTCCACTGTCTTAAGGGGTCAGGAGGGGCCCTAAAAGGGTAAAAATTGGGAATTACTAAAATCGTTTTCTTGAGAACCGGTATGTAAGATTTGTTCATATTTGGCGTAAATAATCCCTATGTGTAGGGGTTTGATTGAAGATAAGAATTAAGGGGATAAAATTTATAGGGGCCCTGTAAGGGGACTTAGAATTTTACATAGGGATACTATGGGAAAACAGAAAATTCTCTTTTTCTTTCATTTATTCTGAAACCACTAAGCCAATTAAACTGAAACTTCACATGCATGTTTCTGTAGCATAGGAGACTATACAGAAGATTTTTTTTTTCGATCTGAAATTCAAGATGGCCACCGTTACTAAAAATAGTCCAAAACTTAAAAAAATCTTCTTCTCATTAATGGCACAACAGATTTTCAAAATGTTTATGTAGTTATGATGACCAACTATAGTATTGTTAGATTTGATCAAACCGTGTCTCTAGGGTTAAATATGACCCCGCCCCGAGGGTTCAATTAGGGGACACATGTCAAAATAATATTTTTGTTTATTTTTTAGAAATGGAAATGATTTTGCCTATATCTTCACAGAAGCATTGTTTGGTGAAGGAGGTTCATATTTGTAAAAATGAATGGGTTCCACTGTCTTAAGGGGTCAGGAGGGGCCCCAAAAGGATAAAAATGGGGAATTACTAAAATCGTTTTCTTGAGAACCGGTATGTCAGATTTGTTCATATTTGGCATAAATTATCCCTATGTGTAGGGGTTTAATTGAAGATAAGAATTAAGGGGCTAAAATTTATAGGGGCCCTGTAAGGGGACTTAGAATTTTACATAGGGATACTATGGGAAAACAGAAATTTCTCTTTTTCTTTCATCCTTTCTGAAACCACTAGGCCAATTAAACTGAAACTTCACATGCATGTTTCTGTTGCATAGGAGACAATACAGAAGATTTTTTTTTTTTCTTTTTTCGATCTGAAATTCAAGATGGCCACCGTTATTAAAAATAATCCAAAACTTTAAATCTTCTTCTCATGAACGGCCCAATATATTTTCAAAATGTTTATGTAGTAATTATGACCAACTATAGTATTGTTAGATTTGTTCAAATGGTGTCCCTACAGTTAAAAATGCCCCTGCCCCGAGGGTTCATGAGTCAGTAGAGCGTCCTTAGGCCCTCTTGGGCCTCTTGTTTTTATTGTGTTTAAGGGAGTGTATCAGGATAAAACACTATAAATGTTTTAAAAAAGTAAAATAATTATCAAAATGTTAAAAAAACATCTCATTATCATTAATAAATATAATAGTTTAGCATGACAATTCCACTTAATGTGACAAATATCGGTATGTAAATTGGAGTGGTAAACTTGAAATGAAATCACCATTCTAAAAATAGACAGTATTTAAATACTGTTTGATGACCTCGCTTTGTCGTACTGACTCTTTCTAAGATGAAACAGTATTAATCTGCATAACAGATCAAATTGAAATCAAAATGAAACACATGACTCATTTTATATGTCACAAAATATATTGCAATTTTAAGCGGGAAATCTATTTTAGTCTTACCTAGACATGTAGCCCAAGTTATGAAAGCCCTTTTCAATATATTGTTTTGGCATATTTAAATAGATATGTTTTTGACAGTACAGGGTCAGTGAGTATATATAGGCATGGTATATTTGAAAAAAATGTGTTAAGCCAATTTAAAAATATTGAAAATTCCTGATAAATTCTCTTTACCGGGTAATAGAAAAAATACCAAGGAATATTAGTTGGTGTTTTAAAACTGCTTTAATCATAATTTGGAAATATAAGCATGACACCACTAATTTTATAAAAAGAAATGTACAGTAAAACCTGAGCTGAAGCTCACAGCTGAGCTTTTGTGATCACTTGGTGTTCGTTGTCTGTCGCTGTTGTCTGTCGTCCGTCGTTAACTTTTAGCTTCTAACAACTTTTCCTCTGAAACCACTCGGCCAATTTTGATATAACTTTACAAAAATGTTCCTTTGATGACCCTCTACCAAGTTTGTTCAAGCCATCTTGATTTTTCAAAAAACATGGCCGCCAGGGGGCGGGGCAAGTTTAATTAGTAAAAACTTAAAAAATCTTCTTGTCAGAAACTACTGGCTCGATTTTAAAATAATTTCACAGAAATGGTCCTTGGGTGACCCTCTACCAAGTTTGTTTAAGCCATATTGATTCGTCAAAAACCATGGCGGCCAGGGGGTGGGGTTAGTTTACTATATAAGCTTTAGTATAAACTTAAAAAATCTTCTTGTCAGAAGCTACTAGCTCGATTTTAAAATAATTTCACAGAAAGGGTCCTTGGGTGACCCTCTACCAAGTTTGTTCAACCCATCTTGATTCGTCAAAAAACATGGTGGCCAGTGGGTGGGGTTTGTTTACTATATAAGCTATAGTATAAACTTTTAAAAATTTCTTGTCAGATACTCATGGCTCGATTTTAAAATAATTTCACAGAAATGGTCCTTGGGCGACCCTCTACCAAGTTTGCTCTAGTCATCTTGATTCTTCAAAAAACATGGCTTCCAGGAGGTGGAGTTAGTTTACTATATAAGCTATACTATAAACTTAAAAAATCTTCTTGTCAGAAACTACTAGCTCAATTTTAAAATAATTTCACAGAAATGTTCCTTGGGTGCATGACCCACTACCAAGTTTGTTTAACCCATCTTGATTTGTCAAAAAATATGGCGACCAGGGGTAGGGGTGAGTTTACAATATATGCTATAATAAAAACTTAAAAAATCTTCTTGTCAGAAACTACTGGCTTGATTTTAAAATAATTTCACAGAAATGTTCCTTGGGTGACCCTCTTCCAAGTTGTTCAAACCATCTTGATTCGACAAAAAACATGGTGGCCAGGGGGCGGGTTAGTTTACTATATAAGCTATAGTAAAAAATTAAAAAAAATTCTTTTCAGAAACTACTAGCTCAATTTTAAAATAATTTCACAGAAATGGTCCTTGGGTGACCCTCTCCCACCTTTGTTCAAGCCATCTTGTTTAGTCAAAAAAACATGGTGGCCAGGGGGTGGGTTAGTTTACTATATAAGCTATAGTAAAAAATTAAAAAAACTTCTTTTCAGAAACTACTAGCTCAATTTTAAAATAATTTCACAGAAATGGTCCTTGGGTGACCCTCTACCAAGTTTGTTCAAGCCGTCTCTTCAAAAGCCTTCTTGTCAGAATCTACTGACCTGATTTCAATGTAATTTCACTGACATTTACCATGGGTGAACCTCTACCAAGTTTGAACTCTTCTACGCAACTGTTACATCTTCAGAACAAATCAAAATTCTTGCCCATCTCGTTTTTCTGGAATTTTAAGTGTACATGTATTTTATAATTTTCTAAGTTGGGTGACTTAAGGTCAGTCTGGTGAGCGATATAGGGCCAACTTGGCCCCCTTGTTTTTATTACCATCATCATTATTGTATATGTATGCACATGTAATAATAAAGGGATAATTAAAATAAATATATTGGTTTATATTTTATTTACATACATATAACATAATAACAAGTACAGGCATTAAATGTTTCAGAATTATACATGAGTAGATTTAGTTCTTCTAGAAAGTTCCTTAGTGGGGTCGTTTCCTTCTGGTATTCTATTCTTATCCATCTTTCATTTCATCACTGTCAGGACCTTGAAAACAAAAAAAGAAAACAGTAAGATGTCACGAATATTATCAACAACAATTGTTTCATGCTTAATCATCACTTAGAATTGCTGCCAGTAATAAGAGTATCAATTTCTTTAAGAGTTTTAGTTCATTGCATTTCATTTTTCCAGTTTTACAGTTTACATTACATTTTCACACATTTATGATAACCACAAATCGGCTCGTTGATTATGTCGTAAATATATCTTTGAGGTGTCTTTGATCACATATGTGGTCGTAATTAAGGTAGTGAAAATAGAACAAAGACCATGTTCAGGACAGATTTGGTGGTTCTAATACTGGATTAGCGGGGTGCCCGTATTATCCGAGTAACCCACCAATGCATAAAAAAGGAAAAAATCTGTCCCTAAAATAAATGATCTGAATGGTCTGAATATCAGGGTGGTCATAAGGTGGAGATTTACTGTATATAATTTCTTAATTATGAAGTTTTAGTTTATAATACAATGAATATCTATATCTCCACATGTATTTACAGTCATGTATATAGATACATTTAGTTTAAAATAATGTAGATCAGCTTTATGTTTGAAGTAAGCTCGGAGCTATCTGGATAGAACCAGTACTGAGTATTGTTTTCTCAGAGGTGCTTGGATCGAACACTATATCCACTGCACCATCGCCCCACTTAACAGATAGATTTGATGCATCAACAGGACTGAAATTAATCTCAGTCTTGTTCTATGTCCCTTTAATGTGACATTGTTCTGTGTCCCTTTAA
The DNA here is from genome assembly GCA_029582155.1 of Panopea generosa. Lineage (NCBI taxonomy): Eukaryota > Metazoa > Mollusca > Bivalvia > Adapedonta > Hiatellidae > Panopea > Panopea generosa. The sequence goes on along the minus strand of CM055901.1, from coordinate 19,047,019 downwards.
TGCGACAGCTGAAGAATATTCTGAAAAGTTTGAAGGATTTACAATATAGAAAATAAAAACACAATTGCTAAAAAATATAGAATAATTATGGAGAATAATTTTTCTTTGAAATTTGTGTATACTACAGGACTACATTAATTATTCTAGATGTTTGTGCAATTTTAAACATTTTCCGAATCACGTGCAAATTGAATAAAGTCTGAATGTAAAATTTATTCAAAGTATTCATGTGTACAAACTTGTGGAAAGTTGAATGTTATTAATTCAAATATCTGACACAACATGTTTGTTTTGTTATTTATATAAGAAAATAAATCATATGGAGTTATTTGATACAAATTAAAATTGGCGTCAATTGAATCGTGAACTGTTAGGTTATATGATACATCTCTACCAATGAATAAATGGAAAGCTTAAGTTGATCACAGTTTTGGAACTGACAGGTCATGTGATTCTTATCTACCAATCAAATTCAAATCATACAAACCATATGATACATCACAAAATATGCAATTTTAAGAAGGAAATCTGTTTAAGTGTAACCTAATTATATTGGCATGTTTTAACAGATATCTTTTTGGCAATACCGATTGAGTATATATAGGCATGATATATTGAAAAAACAAAACATTTTTACCCAATTTTAAAATTTTGCAAAACCCTGATGATTATACTTCCTTCAAGTGAAATATCAATTTAAAACTGAAGTGGTATAGTTACAAGTTAGCAAAGCCACGAGTGATTGACCTGATACAAGGACAACTATCCTACCCGCCAACTTGCCATGTGGCATTGTTTGTCCAAGTAAATACAATGTAATACAATGTAGTGTTTACTGATGGTTAATTTGTCTAAGAAAAATGGCAGTCACAGAAGCAACCAATATCAATTGCTGATTGGATTATCGACTTGTGACCCCCCATGCGTCAGGTCATTTGTGGCAATTACTGTTTAATAAAAACTGGTATATCATTGAAGTTATCAGTTATAATTTAACATCTTAACAGTGAAATTATTCAAAGTATTTTGTCTGCAAAGGATTGTGCTTTAGATTTTGATATTTTATATAGTTAATATTGTGGAAGATTGGCTTTACTTTGACTCAAGAGTACTTAATTCTTTTAACTTTGTCAGTGTAACAACACAATGAGAACAGCAACCAAGGAACAATCTGTATGCATGTTGTTATAATGGTACGCAGAGTATATTAAGTAAATAAACACATTACAGGAAATATAAGGCATCCAGTTCTATTGATGATGGAAGACCTCAGCTGCATAACATATAATACATGAATCTGAGTGGATTTTATTTGTTTGGATGTTTAGCAGTCATATTTATACCACCGAGGACTAACAGACAATCAGTTAACTGAACCACTCTTTCCTGGGATCCAGTTCTCAGGCAAACCCATCTCCTCAACAACTGATACTTTTCCCACTTGAATCAGTTGAGAGAGACAAAGGATAATGAGATGCTGTATTATGTAGATGTTGTATATCAGTTGTCATAGAGACTGTGGCCAGGCAGGGATTCTTACTTATGATCCATAGTCTGATGCATTACCAACTGAGCTAACCAGGCCCAGCTAATAATTTGAGTAGACCCGCTGTCCTTCTGCAATAATCAAGCTTGTAAACTTTCTGACATAAAGTTTATGGCATATTAATTAACAAAATTTTAATTACAATTGAGAAAATACTGTTTTAATGGCATTAATTTACAAATGCAACTAAACAAAGATGGTTTTATAGGCAGAGCACAACCATTAGAAACAGCAAATGCTTCCGCGGGGTAGTCGCATAGTGGCGGTGATAAATAATCCTTGTTTCTTCTTATTCAAAAATGCATTATCCTTATTTTAATGCTCATTTTGTGATTTGAACTGGCATTATTGACGTATTTTGGAACATTTTGAAAGCATTGTTATGTTTGAATTGTAAATTTAGAAAAAAGAATTGATGCTTGAAAATTGGTGTATGCCTACCAGATTTCTGAAGTTTCTGAAAAAAAATCTTTGATGAAACATGACCTCTACTTACTAATGATATTTTTGGCACAGCAGATGTCAAACAGTAAAATGTAATTAGGATTTCTCTTCTTGATTTGGGTCTTTCCATGAATGATAAGACTTATAATGTTTCATTCACTATAGAAATAACAATGGAAATCAATTGTGGGCATACACCTAGTGCGACATATTGCAAATCATCTAAGGAGATTTTTATTTTGCGTTATGGACAGCATGTCGGATAAACAAATAATAAAAAGCTGTCTTTTCACTCAGGCCAGGCTTACACCTTAATAACATGTAATTTACAATTAAAGAAATATGGTTTTATGGCATGTGATTATACATTACTTGTGAGGATTGAATATTTAGTGTTATTCTTGTGCCATCGAGGGATAACAGGCGATCAGTAAACCTAACCACTGTTTCCTGGGACCCTGAGAGGTTAACCAGTACTCGAGCACACCCCATCTCTGCAAGTAACTAATACATTTCCACTTGAATCAGCAGGTGAGAGATGAACGATAATTAGACACAATGTAGTAAATCAATCATCACAGAGAGCTCTGGCTGGGCGGGGTTTCAAACTCACCAGTTCTACCGACTGAGCTAATGGGGCCTGGCTGCTTATGACGAATGGTTACTTAAGGGCATGTAATTTGTGAGGAAAAGTGATTTTAGGTTTAGTTACTTGGGAGCATAGATAATCTAGGAAGAAATATAATATTTATGATGTGTGTAATTCAATTTGGGAAGAAATACATTGTGACAAGCAATTTATGAGGAAGGTACAATAAAATTTCAATTTGTTTGATTATTAAAAGGAAATTGTTCAATTTTCATATTAATCTGTAGCACACAAAGGCACTGTTTTGATACCAGTTGATTTTGGAGGTTAAGAGACCATAGTATAATATTTTATGTAAACACCAAACCATATACAAATGTCATTACATAATCCTTACAGTCACACTAGCTTGTATAACAAGGTCAAATTACATGTATATTTTTATAATATAAGCCCATAATAAATGAAATGCTAAATTTTCATGCCTGCTTGCGTTATTTTTACACTGCCTAGACACACAGGGGCTAGTGACAATATATATTCTATATCCCTATAATAGTATTTTATATCATACTATATCCATATATAAAGTGTATATAGGGATATAGAATATATATTGCCACTAGCCCCTTTGCCTGGACATATCTTATTGTCAGTCGGAAAAAAAAAAGAAAAAAAAAAAAGATATTGACAAAGGAACTGTCCAAAACGGCACTGTATTTTAGACATTTTGTAGAAAATTAAAGTTGCACCCCCATTCTCCCAACCCTATTGTGAAACAAATTTAAATGAAAATCTATGAATTAATTTATTATGGCCCAACATAGTTTGAATTACTGCTTTATTTAGGTATAACAACTCATGCTTATCCATTATTCAATAAACCATAAAATGTAAACAGTATTTCATCAAAATCAGTGGGACAAAATCAACTTTTTAAAAATAAAGATAAAATTTGACGCAAAAGCTGTCATTTTTGGGCATTTCCATGTCTGTGTCAAAGTTATAATAGCAAAGTCTCTTTTAGTCCTCTACCAGTTTCACCAGAAGGATTATAGGTTTACCGCCAAATTTCATCTGGCGTCCAGCAACCAGTGTCCGTCAGTCCGAAAAGTTTACACACAAAGTGTTCAAGCCTAAGGTTTGTGAAACTCTGCTTGGTGATAGAGAACAATAAGGAGATTATGCAGGTCATTTTATTTTTCATTCAAGACTAAAACTGGTTGCTTTGGCAACAAAATAGGTAAAATTCTTATACAACCTGGATCCTGTGGTAACACAAAAATATCCAAGCTACATTTTGTGAAACTTACCATGTTCATAGAGGGCAATAAGGAGATCATGCACATCTTTTTTTAATTTTTCACTTGGAGAAAAATTGTGGTTGCTATGGCAACAAAATTGGTAAATTGTAAACTGATAGGGGACTTATGTATGGCTTGCAATACTCCAGTATATTGTTTTATCTTCATCCTGATTATGGATAAACACAACATCTTGAGTGCTATATGAAAAGACATCAAAATTATTTCAGCTGATAGAATCAGCCAATGGCATGTTTCATCTTACGTTAAGCTGAGATTTCATAATTTGTTTTGAAAGACGTAGTACATAACCGTGAGATCCCAAACTGGTAAACACAAAAACATTTCATATGTCTTGTCTGATGTAAGGTAAAGCTGAGATTTGACAACTTAGTTTAAACAATATATATTTGTTATCAACATATTACATATACATATATTCATTACACAGCGATACAAAATAACAGAATTGAGCAGAAAGCTATATCTTTAAAAGTAAAACTGCAGATGGTTTCATTTTTATTGTTTATATATTAGATTTATTTATAACCAAAATTTAGTTACGTTTTTAATTATATAAGTAAAGTATTGGTTAATTAACTTGTTTATTATACTCTGTTTCAGGCATGCCTACTGCTGGTGCTCACGGTAACCGTGGTGATAAACATTACATTTATACTGGAGACGAACAAAAAACTGAAGTTCAGTCAAAGCCAAACAAGTGAGTTTAACCCTTTACTTCATATAGACACCTTTGGACACCTCTAATATAGATGCCTTTGGACACCTTATAAAGAAGGCGTTTGAATTATTGGGTGAATTATGTTTATATTAACAGAGTGGAAAACAGTGCAGGAAGTGTTCAAATTGCTCGTTCCTGCACTGTTTTCAAAGGCCTTCTGTGATTGGTGCGGGAAAACGTGTATCTATTGAGAAAATGGTTAAATAATAAGAGAGAGATTAATGCCATTTTCTATAATAAGCATCATCTATTGTCTGGAGCACTTGTTTCAGGCAGAGTTAATTTTTTATACTTTGTGAACACCCTTTTTGAAGGGAAAATTATGTATATGTTGAACAATCTTTTAAAGTCTTTTTTTCAAAATTGGTTGAGTACTTTTTGAAATGTCAAGAAAAATGGGCAAATCTCAATGCAAAAATTTTGATTGATGAACACTTTTTTTCTGAAATTGATGTTAAAACTTGATTTAATGTAGTTCAAATGTCTGTATTAAGAAATGGTGGAAGTTGTACAACTATCAGAAATTGCTGAAAGATATCTAAAAGTTTGCTGTTTTGGCAACATTTAATTTGCATTTGATTTTCCACATTTAAAATCAGATTTTGCTGTAAAAATTGATTTACTTGACATACTTTCAAACACAAAATCATTGTTATTTACCACTAGAAAAAGCTGTTCTCCTGCTACCTTATTTATAAAGTATAAAAATTATCAAATATTCCAATATGATATTATCAACATTCATGCATTTATTGATCAACCCTGACCTGTCCAAATCTTAAAAGGAAATATGAAAATTGTACGACAGGGCCCATTCTACAAAAGTTCCAAAATAGTTGGACTTAAACTCAGTAATTAACTAACAAAGTAGACCCATACCAGTCTGTGAATTATTCCAAGTGTGTATAGGGTCTACATTGTTTGGCCCTCAATCAGTTAATTCAAAATATCATCCCTTCTAAATGACAATGGAATGGTCCAAAGATAAATCTGTTATAGATATTCAGAAGGTTGAGGGTCGACCGCCTTGAGATGTAATATAATGATATATTGGCTGGGCCTTACAATATAGCTTGCATCAATGAGTGCAACATATGGCATGTAAATACATTGAGAAAATGAATGTACAATGAGGGGAAAAGGAGTAAGGGAATATCACTTAAACATATACACTTTATTTTTATCATACGACTCATTTTGCGATTGATCTCTAATTGATACCTTTATCTTTTATCTGTTTAAACGGAAGTGATGCCAATTTAAAATTGAAAAAAAAAAAATGAAAATGTAACTTTTAGATAGCAGGGTATCAGTAAGTTTGAAATGTAACTTGGTATCAGTAAGTATTCATACTGAAGGCTGTGAGGAACACTTGATACAAAATTGATTCAAACATGGACTGGGGAGTTCAGATAAAAGTGATATGGATCTGTTTGACGGCTGCACTGTGGATATTATGTGTTAATAGGGAATCTCATGTAGTATCAACTGGAGAATCTACTGAAAAATCTACCAGAGAATCTACTGAAAAATCTACCGTAGAGTTTACCGGTACCTGCACTGATGGTCATTCTTCTCTTGTTTACGCGTCATGTAAGGCTATATTTTGTAGTTCAAATGTACATGTACTTTTTTAGTAATGCATATGTGCATTTTTAGCATAGTTTGCTGTTATTTCTTCATTTATATGCTGTTTTTGTGTCATCTGTTTTAGCTCACATGATCTCCAAGTGTGCTTCTTCATGTCCGTCGCCCATACTTTTACTTTTAGGATGTGTGCAATCTAGCACCTGCATTTGTTATTGGATTCTCATCAAACCTACTCACTACTGCTATAGCCATAATATTTATATTGGAGTCACCCTGTGGTCGGTCTGTCGGTCGGTCTGTCCGTTGCAATTTTCCTTGTCCGGAGCATCACTTGAAAAGTACCTGATGGAATTTCATCAAACGTCAAACAATGGTAGAATATAATGAGAGGAAGTGCATTGTACAAGAAACATAACTCTATTCTTGCTAATTACAGAGTTATTGCCCTTTGATATTTTTTCTTGTCCGGAGCATAACTTGAAAAGTACCTGATGGAATTTCATCAAGCTTCATACAATGGTAGAATATAATGAGAGGAAGTGCAGTGTACAAGAAACATAACTCTATTCTTGCTAATTACAGCGTTATTGCCCTTTGATATATTTCCCTTGTCCTTTCAACTGTTTCTTGATCTAAATTGGATGATTAATGTCAGAATTATGGCCATTTAATATTGCACTTTTTAACTTCTAACACCCACATTTTCACTAATTCTTAAACATCCATGCACAGTAATAAATAACCAGAAGTAAGGGACTGGTCCTCCTTGGCCAAGTAGTTAAAGGCACTGTTTCAAGATTACACGCTGAGGTCGTAGGTTTGATGCCCACTTTGTCCAATAATATACATTTTTTGACAGAGCTGGGCTTGCACCAATAACCGCAGCAGTAAGAGGTAGGTGGTCACTAGACTTTATATAATAGGACATGAATGTATACTCATACTTGTGATATAATGTTAAACTTATTACTGTGATATATATAAAACATGATTACTAACAATTACATGTTGCTAGAACTTGTGGCCAAGCTCGTTTGCTATGTGAATAATGTAATAAAATATGTTTTAACCACAATTACATGACTTTCTATGGCATGCCATTCAAAGACCACAATAGAAATGAGAGAAAAGTCCTTCTCTTTTTTGTGTTATCCTGTGTGCATTTCATGGCCTATATGTGTGTATTGTATGATAATTTCTGTATAATTGTTGTTATATCATTCATGCATCATGTTGTTACCATGCTTTGCATGTACATTTATTACCAAAATATATCTATCTATAACAGACCCTTAGGTGCAATGGGACAGCTAATTTTCATATTCGCAATACAACCTCAATGTAGATTTGCGATATATGTCTTCAGATGACCATGTTGAAGACAGTGAGGCAATACAACATGTGCAAGACGGCAGTGATCGTGACAATGCCGTAGAAATGAGGCAGGGTCACCATGGCAACCAGCACAGATCTTTGTCTATAGAGGCTCTATCCAGCAAGGAACTTGTTACAGTGAAAGTGAATGGTGATGTGGTAAGTGTGACCATTATATTATAGTCAATCTGATTCTTCTATAAGAACCATTATAGATGGAAGTTATAATAGTTAATCTGAGTCTTTTATAAGAACTGTTATAGATGGAAGTTGTAAAAGTCAATCTGAGTTTTCTATAAGAACTGTTATAGATGAAAGTCCTCATAATCAATCTAAGTCTTCTATAAGAACCATTATAGATGAAAGTCGTAATAGTCAATCTGAGTTTTCTATAAGAACCATTATAGATGAATGTAGTAATAGTCAATCTGAGTCATCTATAAGAACTTTTGTAGGTGAAAGTCATAGTAGTCAATCTGAGTCTTTTATAAGAATTGTTATAGATGAAAGTTGTAATAGTCAGTCTTAGTCTTCTATAAGAATTGTTAAAGATGAAAGTCATACTAATTAATCTGAGTTTTCTATAAAAACTGTTATAGATGAAAGTCATAACAGATAATCTAAGTCTTCTATAAGAACTGTTATAAATGAGTTATAATAGTCAATCTGAGTCTACCATAAGAACTGTTATAGATGAAAGTTGTCATAGTCAATGTAAGTCTTCTATAAGAACCATTATAGATGAAAGTTG